>JZKD02S1656490.1:27258-47551 GCA_000966675.3 Picea glauca
ATATATTTATATTTCTATTATATGTACAGTATTCACAAATTGCAAATTTTTAATAAAAAACCTGCGAAAATCATGTATGAATTGACAGCAAAAGCTATTGTTCAGTATTTTTTATTTTTTATAACTTTTATAAACAGGAAATGAAATGACAGCTATCTAATTAAGCAATAAAATTAAAAATTTGTATTATATATCTATCTAAACTACAAAGAATTCTTATATTACTTAAACTATTAAAATAAAATAGCAAACTGACCTAAATTTATCATCTCCTACTTGTCCTGTACATAGGCATCTGCGTTCACTGTTTGATGAGGCCAACCCACACCAGATTTCCCAATACTTCGAGTAAACATGAAGCAACAACGCTTTTGAATGCTAACGACAGAACATGTAAATGATGCAACAACAACAATCTTATAATTTACAAATGGTTACATTGAGATAAATCTCACTGCAAAGATTTGTATATAACTGCTCATTTAACAAAGAAGATTAACCTTATGTTCATTAAATTGAAACAAGATAATTACTGTACATAAAATGAGAGACATCAAATATGGACACAATTTAAATCGCATCACATCAACCTGTAACAAATTATGATATCTAAAGTAGTCTATAATTTGATTACAAATTGAAATGAACAAAACTTGAAATAAAAGTATGATATATTGAAGCTAAAGCCGTACAAACATCCACTTTCATTCCAGTCTGAACAATCATCAATCCATAGTCTCTGCTCCCAAGAAACGATGGTTTGTTTACAAAAATAATAGATATATAAAGGCCACAGGATGAAGCATTCCTTGTGGAAATTATCAAAACTGTTGCAAAAATTATGGGAACAATCTCTTAAATTCCTATTTCTATCTTAGACTAACAACCTAATCCAAAACTGTGTAAAAAAAAGCATGTTCAAAGATGCCACTATCGACCTAATTCCCTTTGAAATTCGTGTGTACCTGTAGATGCACAAAAATACACAATTTCAGATTGTGTTTAGTTGTAAAATCAACAAAACTCAATTTTTTTTATGACTAGGTACAAAATCTCATGATTCTGTAGCTAGTTATTATTTACAAACATAATCGTATTATATCAATTCAATCATAACATAAATATATGTGATTGAGAAAACAAATCTTTTATGCTAATTCAAAGCAAACAAAATCATTTTGAAATCATTCTTGAAATACCATACCTTGGTTTCATGGATTCGATTTGTTCAAGCTATTTTTTAATTAACAATGGCAGTGCCCGCCTCAACATTCTTGAAAACAACAAAGCCTGTGGTCTTCTACCTTTTATCATTAGCTTGCAGTCTGTCATTTTCTTTGGTTAACACATTTACTTGATTCTCCAAGGACTTGATTCTGGATTGGAGCAAAGGGATGTCTGTATAATATCGGTCGAGCCACGACTTGCATTCATTGCACTGTGGTTGATCAAGCCATCTAATCACGGGTGAGGAATATATTAAATTACCAGCAGTTACATTGTCGAGTTTGATCCCGGGGAAGTTGGGGTCATCTATAAGGCACGGGGGGAGGTTTGACACGTAGTCATAGGGCTTGACTGAACAAAGGCCGTGTGAGTATGGATACTCCTCGGTCAGAAACTGCTTGATTTCAGAATCTGAATCTTCACTCAATAAAATTGGTTTCTGATCTATGTTTTGTTTAGGTTTATTGCGAGCACACCTTGATACCCAACGTGCAGCCTTCTTACCCTTGCAATTGACATCATTGTTACCCTTACCCTTTTTCCTTGTAGACCTCTTAACAAGCTTACCGCCATCCTTTAGGCATGAGTCAGGTAGGGTGTCGGTTTGGGTAGGGTTTGGGTAGGTCGAGGGTTCAAGAGAGGGTAAGAGTGTAGGAGGGGGCACGACAGGCCCAACAAGGGTTTCTGTAAGCATGGTTTTTTCCACTTGTCCAATTTCAGGACTGGCAAAGCCATTTCTCAACAAGAAAGCTTCCCAACAGTTGCCACTCAACCCCAAATGATGAACTGTAATAATTTTAATTAAACAGTGGTGGAAGAGGCTGGAGTCAGATTTCTCCCTCTTGAAACATTTAGCCATATTATACAAACTCCAAAGGAGGAAATGTGGCATATTTAAAGGAAAATCTATGAAACTCATGAGCAGTCAGAGCTGGTATAGGAAAACTAAACCGTATCTACCCTCGCATGTAATGAATTGCTTAATAATGGCCAAAAAATCATGCCACCTAGACTTGAGAGTTGTAACTGGCATACCTTTGTCACAACTGTTGATTCTTCTTGAGGTAAATAGCAGTGGCCATGGTACTTCATCCACCTTCAAATTTTTAAACCATTTCTTCCCTTCGGCTGGAAGACCAGTGGCTGAGATGAGGAAATCCTCGTTCAATTCGAGTTGGATTTCCCCAACTTTGGCCCTGCATCCATCGAATGTAAGTGCAAATTTTTGAGCGACTGCGAGGTTGAAACCCTTGAATTTTTCAATGAAAACTAACCATCCATTCCTCTCCAGGTCCTCTCGGGTGTTATCAAATAACAACAAAGTTTGGACGTCGTTGGGTTCGATTTGCACTACAGGAACCATAGAAAATAGCACAAGATCAATAGGGTAATCGATGAGGGGGTTTGATTGGGTGGACACAGAACCATTTTCCCGCAGGTTTTCCCAAAACAAACAAAGGCAACCCGAAATGCAAGGCAGAGCATTAATGCTTATGCATGCGAGGTTGGTGTAGTAATTGAAACCATGTAAAAATATCATGTCGGGCTGTACAACCAACGATGCCTTGGTAAAATGTTTCATTCAAATCACAATAGTGTATATCAAAAGCATTCTAAGCAACATGTCAAATGGATTATCACATAATCATTGAAAACCATGAAATACATAACCAAAACTCAATCCAAATGTTAAATAAACAATGGCATTTGTATGATTTAAAAGAAACCAATATGTCGAACATTGCACCAACGATTTGACCCCAAAATTAATGTGTTCAATAAAATCATTGCATCAACGATTTGATAAAAGACACCAAAATATAAAATAACCATTGCATCAATGAATTTATAAATCAAAACCATATTGACAATGGTCAAATGCAAAGTGAGTGGTGGTTTGATGTTTTTGAGAAATGTGTGACCAGTGGTGAGTTGGAGGTAAAAGATTTATGACTGCATAAACAAACAGGTTCATAACAATCCAAAAGATCATTTTAATGCAATCAACATGAATCCTAAATGTAGGTTTTCACGCTTGCAGTCGTGAAAAGGAAAATGAAAAGCAGGAATGCGAAAGCGAAAGATAATAGTGTCGTTTTTTTTTTTTTTTAAATTGGGACGAGTATGGAGGGTTCAAAACCCTTGTGTAGGCAGCTTGTAAGGAAAAGATAGGAATGACAATGGCTGCCAACAATGGCGACACACTAGTAGAAGAAGTTACCTCTTCCAAACGAAAAAATCCAGATTAGGATAATGAGAATAATTCTAACTCAAAAACAACCAGAAAATTGTTTAAACATCGTCATCAATCAAAAAAAAAATCAACTGGTTATTTAAAAAGATGAAAACTGATAGTAGTCTTAATAAAAACGAGTCACGATATTAAGGATAAAGTCTCCAATACTGTTGACAGAGCCACTATTGCTAGCAGGCATCCATAGCCTCGACATGGTTTCCATTTAACCCACTCTGATATCCGTATCCTGCCAGGAAGTTCCAGATCAGAATGAAGGACATTTAAGGTTAAAAGATTACAAATATGAGAATTTTCATATACCTGACATTGCTTCGCTGCCAGCGGGCCTGTTCAGTGCCCTGGCGAAGTTATCTTTGCGTCATGCATGCATTTACCCACTGCCATCAGACCTATTCAGTATCCTGGCAGGTTTACAGGCACTTCACACAGCTCTTTTAATGATTTATTTGGTTTTTAAAGATATATAATTGAGCGGGGTGATGCTGAAAATTATGATATTTTGGACATATTTTAATAAATTACAGACCTTGAGAAAGATTCTTAAATTGTCCTTCATTAATATCTAGAGACAGTTTGTTAATAAACCGACTTTCGGAGGCAGGGAGACATCTTCTGAGTTGTTCCCTTAAGGAACAGGGACAACGTAAGAAGAAAAATGGATGATTGTGACAGGCTTCAATTATAGATTGATATCAATAAACTCCTTTCAAACAACATGATTTCTTTAACATGGTTGTAAATTTCAGAAGCATATCATAATTGATGTTTAGACAATCTTTCAGCAGTCATTCCACAGGAAAAAAAATTCTGTTCTCTTAATCTGAATAGTTAATGATGCAGGTATATGTATTTCAAAAGTAAAAATTGATAAGCATAAGGGAGAAATCAAAACCACAACAACAAAAGAAAATGAAAAGAAAACAAAGGAAAAATATTTACACAGTGTACACAGGGTTGTCATCAAGCGAAATACCTTTTTAGAGCTTGGCCATTCACCAGATAGGTGTCTGGTTGTCCCTCTAGACTCTATAATCTAAAAGAACTGCGACCCAATTTCTCAGCAATTAAAAATGGTCCTAGCCATAAGTTTTGAAACTTAGTATGCTCTCCCTTTCCCTCATGTGGCTTGTCCCATTTCAGGACAAGGTCACCTACTTCAAAGTTTCTTTCAGAAGCAGAGTTGGAATCAAACCATCTTTTAACCACTAGTTGATGCTGATCCAACTTTCGTTTAGCTTGAGCCCTCAATTCCTCTACTTTTAATAATGTGTTAATTCGATTCTCCAAAGGGGGGCAGTTCTCTTCTTGTATTTTCTGTGATAGCTGCAGTGAGGGAAGAAGAATATGTGGTGGCAGAATTGCTTCTCTGCCATAGATGAGAAAGAAGGGAGAGTTACCCACTGCTGTTTTCGGAATTACCCTATCCGCCCAGATTGCGTTTAACAATGCATTATGCCAATTTTTGTGATTTTCAGATACCGTTCTCTTGATGATTTCAATCAGATTCTTATTAGTTGATTCTGCCAATCCATTTCCCTGAGGGTAATAGATGGCAACATATTTTAATTTAATTCCTTTTTCTAGAGCGAAATCACTCATCTCAAGAGACGAAAAATAAGAAACGTTATCGAATACTAAACAGTCGGGGATGCCAAAATGAATAATAATATTCGAATTTAAAAAGGCAATTACCTGACTGGTATTTACAACTTTTAATGGGGCAGCTTCAGACCACCTAGTGAAGTAATCTGTGGACATTATGATAAATTTATGCTTCTATGAGGATGGAGGATTGATCGGACCTATAATATCAAGACCCCACTGCTGAAAAAGGGGAGTCTACTGAAACAGGATGCAAAGGGAAGGCTGATTTCTGTATCCGCCCAGATGCTTTTTGACAAATAATACACTTGCGATACAAGGCATGAGCATATCTAAAAAGTGTAGGCCAGTAATAAATTTCTCTTAATACTTTATGGGCAGTGGTATCCCCACCAAAATGCCCACCATCTTCTCCTGCATACAATTCTAATAAGACCTTTTCTGCTTCATCTTTCTCAAGATAGCGCATTAGTACTCCATCAAATTTTTGACGAAACATAATACCATTAATCAACTGAAAGGAGGCAGATTTTAATCTTAACGCTCTTCTTTTAGTGGGATCCAGGTGACGGGGGGCTGACCCATGTTCAAGGCATAATTTTATATCGTCGTACCAGGGACTGACAGAGTTTTGTGGACAGTATATTGAATTTTGGTTGTGCTGTTCTAGGTTTGACACATCGTTTTCTTCTTGCTGTCTTGCCACTGAGTCAGTGACTAACTTTCATATCCCTTGGCCTCTCACTATTTGTGTTGGGGTGATTTCTATGTCATACTCTTGTAAGGAGGTGACCCAGTTCGACCTCTTTTCTCCTAGTTCTTTCTGTACTAACAGATTTCTAACGGCTAGGTAGGGAACGATAATTTTTGTCCTAGATTTCAAAAGATAAGATCGAAAGTGATTTACTACTTTAAAAACAGCATAGGCTTATTGATCTACTACTGGGTAATTAAGTTCTGTACCTTTGAAAGTAGAGCTCATAAAGGCAATTGGGACTTCATTGTTTTCAGCGTTCTTTTGAGTTAGGACATCAGCGTAGGAGCGGTCAGAAGCAAATGTGTAGAGCGTGAAGTCTTGAAAAATGTCGGGGCTCATGAGAGAAGGAGCGTCTATTATGGCCTTTTTTATTAAATTAAAGGCTTGGTTTTCTAAGGGTCTCCAATGATACTGTGCGTTATTTTTTATTAAGTTCTGTAAAGGTCTCACCATTTATGAGAAGCTGGGGACGAATCTCCTGACAAAGTTTATATGGCCTAAGAAAGATTTCATAGACTTTTTTGATGAGGGAGGGGGGAGTTTCGAGATGACTTGAGTCCTTTCAGAGTCGATAATCATCCCTTTGCTTGATACAATAAATCCTAAGAACTTACCTTGTTCTACTGCGAAGATAGATTTTTTAGGATTCAAGGAAATGTCGTACTTACGACATCGTTGTAGCACGAATCTCAAATGAGATAGATGATCAGCTTTGTTTTTCGAGAATATTGTAACATCATCTAGGTAAACTACGACAGATTGATTGATTAAGCCTTAGAAAGCGATGTCCATCGCTCTCTGGAAAGTGGCACCAACATTAATGAGTCCAAAGGGCATTTTCCTATAAGCGTAGGTGCCCCATGGAGTGCGGAAGGTAGTTTTAAGTTGGTCTAGAGGAGACATCAGGACTTGGTTATACCCTGAAAAACCATCCAGTAAGGATAATATTTCAGAACCAGATACCTATTGAAGGATCTATTCCATGGGTGGGACAGGGTAGTTGTCTTTATCAGACGCTCGATTAAGGTTTCAGAAATCGACACATAGTCGGATTTCACCACTCTTCTTCCGGACAGGGACCAGATTAGAGACCCATTGCGTGTGCCAAACCGGGAAAATTATCTTAGCATTCAGGAGTTTATTTAATTCTTTTTTGACGGCCGGTTCAAGCTTAGGGTGCATTTTTCTTAACTTTTGTTGAAATGGCAAGGTTTGGGGTTTCATAGGAATTACATGTTGTATGATGTTAGGATCAAAGGTTTTTAGGTTGTCATATGTCCATGCAAAAACATCTTTGAATTCCCTAAACAATTTAATAAACGCATCTTTCTCTTGTTCAGAACACCCCACCCGTAAATTAATGCACTGTGGATTATCATTAGTTCCCAAGTTTACTTTTTCATATGATAAAGAGGAACTATTTGTTTTACAATTGATCGATTTTTTGAATTTGTCTTGAAGATCATAAATTTTTTCTAATCTAACTACAGATTTAGGGATAGAATTTACCATGTTCGATGAAGATTCAGGAGATCTCGGATCTGGTATTACCGTGAAATCGCGAAAATTCTCGTCATGAGTACATTCATCGATTACGGTGCCTTGGAAAGTTTCTTCCATATGCAGGAAACTAATAATTTGTTGATCATCGTCGAAGACTCTCCAATTCATGATGTTGTCGGGAACGGATGGCCTGAACAACAGTTCGACAGAGAATGCATTCGGGGACAAGCCTTCTGTAGGAAAGAGTTTCGAAGCTACGTTAGCTAACAAGTCAGCTTCTAAATTATTCAATCTAGGAATAGAATTTATGTTAAAAGCAGAAAACTTATTCATCAAATTCCATACCTCAGATTGGTAGCTTTTAAGATGGGGAGACAAACAGTGGATTGAATCTCTTACCTGTCTAACCATGATTTCTGAATCACCAAAGACAGTCAAATTTTGAATGTTCATATCTAATGATTTCCTGAGGCCTTGCAATAAAGTCTCATATTATTCTGTGTTGTTTGTACATTCAAACTCTAACCTGCATGCAATCAGGGTTTTGTTACCTGCTGGATCAACAATAACGCAGCCTGCACCAGCTCCTTCCTTGGACTTTGACCCGTCAAAGTAAAGAGACCATATTTGATTTTTTTCGGGTGCATGAGGCCGTTGGGTAGAAACTGTTGGCTGCATATATGCCACAATCTCAGACTGTTGTTCCAGGTTAGTGATAGCAAAAGTCTCGGCCATGAAATTGCCAAAAAAGGTGTCCATCCCTTGTATTTTGGGTGAATCGGTAGGTGTAAATGGTTCATTGGGATCATTTAAATATATCACTATGAACTTTAGGTAACGTTCATGATTTACCTTGATTTTGTTGGGCTTTCCGTTCTCGGGCAGCCACAAGTGAGACCAATCTGTCGCGAAATAGCCGTGTAGCTGCTCTGACCAGTCTTTGCTTAAAAACAAACCATAAACTTCTAGAATATCCACAACAATAATATCAATCACTTGATGAACTTTGGGGTTAGACGATAATCTTATAAGCACATTCCTTAATTAGCCTATAACCTTAACACTAGTTCGATCAAGTTGGATGATCTTTAAGGTGGATGGTTCAACTTCAGCATTAATATTCTGACACACAGACCATGGCATTACATTGGATGATGCTCCTAAGTCTACCATAAAATTGTGCACGTTCCTATTAAAGATTTCAAAAGTTAACAAAAATGGAGGTACATTTCTGCGAGTACTAATGGTGGAAGCTTGTGGCTTTTTACTCGCAGCCTCTAAAGCTAATTTATCTACATTTGTTACATTGTTTACAGGAAGGTATCTCTTCTCGTGAGGATCATAATTGTTCTTAGCGGAGGCCTTCTGAGGAACTTTTGGGTTATTCTGAAAAACTTTGTTACTGCTTGGATTACCATTTTTGCTATTCTCTATGATATTCTGTAACATTTTTTGTAGCAGAAACATAAATTTTAATAATTCATAAATAGAAATGTTAGTCCTTAAATTTTTTAGATATTCAACTAAATCATAATCTAAGTTTGGGTTTACATGACTCTGTTAGTCTCAGCTGATCTAGACTATTTTGGGGGTAAAGTCATAGTGTTTTCAGAAGAAGGTTTGTTTGTTGTCTTACTCCTAGTATTCTAGGGATGTACTATCTCGAAATTAGCTTGAAAAATGCTATCCGAGAAGTGTCCAAAAATGTTCGGAGAAGATTTGTCTTCTTCAACTGTCTTTGTTTCAACTACTTCCTCAGGAATCTCAGGAGGCATCAAGTTATCCTGGGCTTCTAGAATCATTTGAATAGCGAATTGCAGGCTTTCTAGATTTAAGCCTTCGGTATTCAAATTAGGTCGGTTGGTGGGAAAAGGCTTCCTAAACGGGGGTTTGTAAGGCCCTTTGCTCGAAGAAGATTCTTCGGCCGTCCTTTTCAAATCTATAACTTGATTTGACAGTTTTTGAACGACTTTTGTTAAGTTTTCTAAATCTCAGCTTTCAAGTTGTGTTTTATTTTGGGCAGGTCTAGGAAGGATTTCGATTTTCTTTTTGGAAGATGAACTAATCTCTATTTTGTTGCTAGTAGTATCTTTTAGGCTGAGGATGTCTTTCTCAATCTAACTGGCCTCTTTGAAAGCTTCTAACAATGTGGCTTTCTTGGATATCTTTACCCAAATGGCTATAATTTGATGTAAGGCTTTCGTGTAATATGCTATGATAAGATTCTCAGCAGGCATCGAATCCGTAGGGATTCGGTTCTTTAGTGTTAATAATCTTTGGTTAAATTCCTTGATTTTCTCTTTGGGATTCATTCTTAAACTAGAAATCTCCATGACTAGAACTTCTGGGGACTTATCGTCTCCAAACTTCTCAAGAAAGAAGGATTCGAACTTCTCCCATGACACGATGGTATGGGGCTGCTGGGCAAAGTACCAAGTAGAGGCATTGCCCTCGAAAGTGTAGGGGAACAATCTACAGACTACGTCTTCGTGCTCAACATTACGGAGTCTAATGGCTAACATAAACTTTTTAATGTGATCTTCGGCGATTTGTTTAGAGTCCGGGTCAAACTTGGGGAGCCACTTCTTTGGATGTTTGGGCAGGGGATGCTGAGGCCCGGGTATGGCTACTACATCTTGGTCAAGCCAGTGTCTAGTAGGATTGTTCTGGTTGGCCATTGGTGTGGGAGGTTTGGAAGGCTGGGAAGAGGAACTTCCTTCGTTATAGGATTCTTTTCCAGAAGAAGACGAGGATGATGGAGGTGGTGAGGGTGGTATTCCAGATCCTCCTGTTGCAGAAGTGAGGATTGGATCTGTGGGGTTTAAAGTGAGATTAGTGCCTCCAAGTTGTTCTCTGATATCAGAGAAATCTAATGGTTTGCCCAAAGGTCGATTTGGTTTCCTTAAATGGGCAAAGGCACTATGTGTTCTTATGAGAGATTGGCGAACAATCTCTTGTACGTCACCACCTATAGGATTTGGGGTTACTAGTTCAACTGTGATCCGTAGATCATCATTTGATGTGGTTGTTGTTTGAGGGATGATGTTGTCTTTTAAATGACTTCTTGTCACTATAGGTGAGCGGTTGGGTGGTGGATGAGTCTTACGACCGCCTCGTGCCATTAATAATTTTCAGGCCCTCCTTCTAGTGCCATTTGTTGACGGGCGAAATTGACCGCTCGTCAATTGGAGAAGTGAATCTGGTACGGGGTTGTCTAAATAACTCAATCCATTTGGATTAATCCACTCCGACGGGTTTAGCGGCTTCGTTAGCCGATCTAAGTCCTAGGAAAGTGAAAGAAAAACTAAGCTAAAGAAACTAATCTAAGTGAAAAAACAGCTACTGCAACCTATATACACATCTAATATATATTTACAGTTTTACTGGCTAACAAAATAATAATTCTACTTATTAAATATACAATGCCTAGATATATTTATATTTCTATTATATGTACAGTATTCACAAATTGCAAATTTTTAATCAAAAACCTGCGAAAATCATGTATGAATTGATAGCAAAAGCTATTGTTCAATATTTTTGATTTTTTATAACTTTTATAAACAGGAAATGAAATGAAAACTATCTAATTAAGCAATAAAATTAACAATCTGTATTATATATCTATCTAAACTACAAAGAATTCTTATATTACTTAAACTATTAAAATAAAATAGCAAACTGACCTGAATTTATCATCTCCTACTTGTCTTGTACATAGGCATCTGCATTCACTGTTTGATGAGGCCAACCCGCACCAGATTTCCCAATACTTCATGTAAACATGAAGCAACAACGCTTTTGAATGCTAACGACATAACATGTAAAGGATGCAACAACAACAATATTATAATTTACAAATGATTACATTAAGATAAATCTCACTGCAAAGATTTGTATATAACTGCTCATTTAACAAAGAAGATTAACCTTCTGTTCATTAAATTGAAGCAGGATAATTACTGTACGTAAAATTAGAGACATCAAATATGGACACAATTTAAATTGCATCACATCAACCTGTAACAAATTATGATATCTAAAGTAGCCTATAATTTGATTACAAATTGAAATGAACAAAACTTGAAATAAAAGTATGATATATTGAAGCTAAAGTCATACAAACATCCACTTTCATTCCAGTCTGAACAATCATCAATCCATAGTCTCTGCTCCCAAGCAGTGATGGTTTGTTTACAAAAATAATAGATATATAAAGGCCACAGGATGAAACATTCCTTGTGGAAATTATCAAAACTGTTGCAAAAATTATGGGAACAATCTCCCAAATTCCTATTTCTATCTTAGACTAAGAGCCTAATCCAAAACTGTGTAAAAAAAAGCATGTTCAAATATGCCACTATCGACCCAATTCCCTTTGAAATTCGTGTGTACCTGTAGATGCACAAAAATACACAATTTCAGATTGTGTTTAGTTGTAAAATCAACAAAACTCAATTTTTTTTATGACTAGCTACATAATCTCATGATTATGTAGTTAGTTATTATTTACAAACATAATTGTATTGTATCAATTCAATCATAACAGAAATAGATGCGATTGAGAAAACAAATCCTTTATGCTAATTCAAAGCAAACAAAATCATTTTGAAATCATTCTTGAAATACCATACCTTGGTTTCAGGGATTCGATTCATTCAAGCTATTTTTGAATTAACAATGGCAGTGGCCGCCTCAACATTCTTGAAAAAAATAGACCCTGTGGTCTTCTACCTTTTATCATTAGCTTGTAGTCTATCATTTTCTTTGGTTAACACATTTACTTGATCCTCCAAGGACTTGATTCTGGATTGGAGCAAAGGGACATCTATATAATATCATTCGAGCCATGACTTGCATTCATTGCAATGTGGTTGATCAAGCCGTGTAATCATAGGTGAGGAATCTCTTAAATTACCATCAGTTCCACTGTCGAGTTTGATCCTGGGGAATTTGGGGTCATCTCTAAGGCACGGTGGGAGGTTCGACACATAGTCATAGGGCTTGACTGAACAAAGGCCGTGTGAGTATGGATTCTCCTTGGTCAGAAACGGCTCGATTTTGGAATCTGAATCTTCACTCAATAAAATTGGTTTATGATCTATGTTTTGTTTAGGTTTATTGCGAGCACACCTTGATACCTAGCGCGCAACCTTCTTACCCTTGCAATTGACATCGTTGTTACCCTTAACTTTTTTCCTTGCAGACCTCTTAACAAGATTACCACCATCCTTTAGGCATGAGTCAGGTAGGGTGTCGGTTTGGGTAGGGTTTGGGTAGGTCGAGGGTTCAAGAGAGGGTAAGAGTGTAGGAGGGGCCACGACAGGCCCGACAAGGGTTTCTATAACCACGGTTTTGTCCACTTGTCCAATTTCAGGACTGGCAAAGCCATTTCTCAACAAGAAAGCTTCCCAATAGTCGCCACTCAATCCCAAATGATGAACTGTAATATTTTTAATTAAATAGTTGTAGAAGAGGTTGGAGTCAGCTTTCTCCCTCTTGAAACATTTAGCCATTTTATACAAACTTCGAAGGAGGAAATGTGGCATATTTAAAGGAAAATCTATGAAACTCATGAGCAGTCAGAGGTGGTATAGGAAAACTAAATTGTATCTACCCTCACATGTAATGAATTGCTTAATAATGGCCAACAAATCATGCCACCTAGACTTGAGAGGTGTAACTGGCATACCTTTGTCGCAACTGTTGATTCTTCTTGAGGTAAATAGTAGTGGCCATGGTACTTCATCCACCTTCGAATTTTTAAACCATTTCTGTCCTTTGGCTAGCAGACTAGTGGCTGAGCTGAGGAAATCCTCATTCAACTCAAGTTGGATGTCCCCAACTTTGGCCCTGCATCCATCGAATGTAAGTGCAAATTGCTGAGCGGCTGCGAGGTTGAAACCCTTGAATTTTTCAATGAAAACTAACCACCCATTCCTCTCCAGTTCCTCTAAGGTGTTATCAAATAAAAACAAAGTTTGGATGTCGTTGGGTTCGATTCGCACTACAGGAGCCATAGAAAATAACACAAGATCAACAGGGTAATCGAAGAGGGGGTTTGATAGGGTAGACACAGAACCATTTTCCCCCAGGTTTTCCCAAAATGAACAAAGGCAGCCCGAAATGCAAGGCAGAGTGTTAATGCTTATGCGTGCGAGGGTGGTGTAGTAATTGAAACCATGTAAAAATATCATGTCGGGCTGTACAACCAACCGCGCCTTGGTAAAATGTTTCATTCAAATCACAATAGTGTATATCAAAAGCCATGTAAGCAACATGTCAAATGGATTATCACATAATCATTGAAAGCCATGAAATACATAACCAAAACTCGATCCGAATGTTAAATAAACAATGGCATTTGTATGATTTAAAAGAAACCAATATGTCTAACATTGCACCAATGATTTGACCCCAAAATTAATGTGTTCAATAAAACCATTGCATCAACGATTTGATCAAAGACACCAAAATATCAAATAACCATTGCATCAATGAATTTATAAATCGAAATCATATTGACAATGGTCAAATGCAAAGTGAGTGGTGGTTTGATGTTTTTGAGAAATGTGTGACCAGTGGTGAGTTGGAGGTAAAAGAGTTATGACTGCATAAACAAACAGGTTCATAACAATCCAAAAGATCATTTTAATGCAATCAACATGAATCCGAAATGTAGGTTTTCACGCTTGCAGTCATGAAAATGAAAAGGAAAAGCAGGAATGCGAAAGCGAAAGATAATAGTGTCATTTTTTTTTTTAAATTGCGACGAGTATGGAGGGTTTAAAACCCTTGTGTAGGCAGCTTGTAAGGAAAAGATAGGAATGACAATGGCTGCCAACAATGGCGACACACTGGTAGAAGCAGTTATCTCTATCAAACGAACAAATCCAGATTAGGATAATGAGAATAAGTCTAACTCAAAAACAACCAGAAAATTGTTTAAACATCACCATCAATCAAAAAAAAATCCAGCTGGTTATTTAAAAAGATGAAAATTGATAACAGTCTTAATAAAAGGGAGTCACGATATTAAGGATAAAATCTCCAATACTGTTGACAGAGCCACTGCTGCCAGCAGGCATCCATAGCCTCGACAGGGTTTCCATTTAACCCACTCTGATATCTGTATCCTTCCAGGAAGTTCTAGATCATAATGAAGGACATTTAAGGTTAAAAGATTACAAATCTGAGAATTTTCATATACCCGAAATTGCTTCGCTTCCAGCGGGCCCGTTCAGTACCCCGGTGAAGTTATCTTGGCATAATGTATGCATTTACCCACTGCCAGTAGACCTATTCAGTATCCCGATGGGTTTACAAGAACTTCCCACATCTCTTTTAATGATTTATTTGGTTTTTAAAGATATATAATTGAGTGGGGTGACACATTTTAATAAATTACAGACCTTGAGAAAGATTTTTAAACTATCCTTCATTAAGATCTAGAGATAGTTTGTTAATAAACCAACCTTCGGAGGCAGGGATACATCTTCTGAGTTGTTCCCTTAAGGAACAAGGACAACGTAAGAAGAAAAATGGATGATCATGACAGGCTTCAATTACAGATTGAAATCAATAAACTCCTTTCAAACAACATGCTTTATTTAACATGGCTATAAATTTCAGAAGCATATCATAATTGATGTTTAGACAATCTTTCAGCAGTCATTTCAGAGGAAAAAAAAATTTGTTCTCTTAATCTGAACAGTTAATGATGCAGGTATATGTATTTCAAAAGTAAAAATTGATAAGCGTAAGGGAGAAATCAAAACCAAAACAACAAAAGAAAATGAAAAACAAACAAAGGAAAAATATTTACACAGGGTTGTCATCAAGTGAAATACCTTTTTAGATCTTGGCCATTCACCAGATAGGCGTCTGGCTGTTCCTCTAGACTCTGTAATCTGAAAGAACTGGGACCCAATTTCTCAGCAATTAAAAATGGTCCTAGCCATAAGTTCTGAAACTTAGTATGCTCTCCCTTTCCCTCATGTGGTTTGTCCCATTTCAGGACAAGGTCACCTACTTCAAAGTTTCTTTCAGAGGCAGAGTTGGAATCAAACCATCTTTTAACCACTAGTTGATGCTGATCCAACTTTCGTTTAGCTTGAGCCCTCACTTCCTCTACTTTTAATAATGTGTTAATTCGATTCTCCAAAGGGGGGCAGTTCTCTTCTTGTATTTTCTGTGATAGCTGCAGTGAGGGAAGAAGAATATGTGGTGGCATAATTGCTTCTCTACCATAGATGAGAAAGAAGGGAGAGTTACCCACTGCTGTTTTCAGAATTACCCTATCAGCCCAGATTGCGTTTAACAGTGCATTATGCCAATTTTTGTGATTTTCAGATACCGTTCTCTTGATGATTTCAATCAGATTCTTATTAGTTGATTCTACCAATCCATTTCCCTGAGGGTAATAGCTGGCAGAATATTTTAATTTAATTCCTTTTTCTAGAGTGAAATCACTCATCTCAAGAGACGAAAAATAAGAAACGTTATCGAATACTAAACAGTCGGGGATGCCAAAATGAATAATAATATTCGAATTTAAAAAGGCAATTACCTGACTGGTATTTACAGCTTTTAATGGGGCAGCTTCAGACCACCTAGTGAAGTAATCTGTGGATATTATGATAAACTTATGCTGCTGTGAGGATGGCGGATTGATCGGACCTATAATATCAAGAGCCCACTGCTGAAAAGGGGAGTCTACTGAAACAGGATGCAAAGGGAAGGCTGATTTCTGTATTCGCCTAGATGCTTTTTGACAAATAATACACTTGCGGAACAAGGCATGAGCATCTCTAAAAAGTGTAGGCCAGTAATAACCTACTCTTAATACTTTATGGGCAATGGTATCCCCACCAAAATGCCCACCAGCTTCTCCTGCGTGCAATTCTAATAAGACCTTTTCTGCTTCATCTTTCTCAAGACAACGCATTAGTACTCCATCAAAATTTTGATGAAACAGAATACCATTAATCAACTGAAAGGAGGCAGATTTTAATCTTAACACTGTTCTTTTAGTGGGATCCAGGTGACGAGGGGCTGACCCATGTTCAAGACAGAATTTTATATCATCATACCAGGGACTGATAGAGTTTTGTGCACATCAGATTGAATTTTGGTTGTGTTGTCCTGGGTTTGACACATTGTTTTCTTCTTGTTGTCATATCGTTGAGTCAGCCACTAACTTGCATAGCCCTTGGCCTCTCACTATTTGTGCTGGGGTGATTTCTATGTCATACTCTTGTAAGGAGGTGACCTAATTCGCCCTCTTTTCTCCTAGTTCTTTTTGTACTAATAGATTTCTGACGGTTGGGTAGGGAATGATAATTTTTGTCCTAGATTTCAAAAGATAAGATCGGAAGTGATTTACTGCTCTAAAAACATCATAGGCTTGCTGATCTATTGCTGGGTAATTAAGTTCTGTGCCTTTGAAAGTAGAGCTCATAAAGGCAATTGGGACTTCATTGTTTTCAGCGTTCTTTTGAGTTAGGACAACAACATAGGAGCGGTCAGAAGAAAATGCGTAGAGTGTGAAGTCTTGTGAAAAGTCGGGGCTCAAGAGAGAAGGAGCATCTATTATGGTATTTTTTATTGAATTAAAGGCTTGGTTTTCTAAGGGTCCCCAGTGATATTGTGCTTCCTTTTTTATTAAGTTCTGTAAAGGTCTCACCATTTCTGAGAAGCTGGGGACGAATCTCCTGACAAAGTTTATCTGGCCTAAGAAATACTGCATAGAATGTTTTGACGAGGGAGGGGGGAGTTTCAAGATGACTTGAGTCCTTTCAGGGTCGATAATCATCCCTTTGCTTGATATAATAAATCCTAACTTACCTTGTTCTACTGCGAAGATAGATTTTTTAGGATTCAAGGAAATGCCATACTTACGACATCGCTGTAGAACGAATCTCAAATGAGATAGATGATCAGCTTTGTTTTTCAAGAATACAGTAACATCATCTAGGTAAACTACGATAGATTGATTGATTAAGCCTCGAAAAGCGATGCCCATCTCTCTCTGGAAAGTGGCACTAGCATTAATGAGTCCAAAGGGCATTTTCCTATAAGCGTAGGTGCCCCATGGAGTGCGGAAGGTAGTTTTAAGTTGGTTTGGAGGAGACATTAGGACTTGGTTATACCCTGAAAAACCATCCAGTAAGGATAATCTTTCAGAACCAGATACCTGTTGAAGGATCTGTTCCATGGGTCGGACATGGTAGTTGTCTTTATCAAACGCTCGATTAAGGTTTTGGAAGTCGACGCATAGTCATATTTCACCACTCTTCTTCCGGACAGGGACCATATTGGAGATCCATTGCATGTTCCTAACCGGGAAAATTAGCTTAGCATTTAGGAGTTTATTTAATTCTTTTTTGACGGTCGGTTCAAGCGTAGGGTGCATTTTTCTTAACTTTTGTTGAAACGACAAGGTTTGGGGTTTCATAGGAATTACATGTTGTATGATGTTAGGATCAAAGGTTTTTAGGTCGTCATACGTCCATGCAAAAACAACTTTGAATTCCTTAAACAATTTAATAAACGTGGCTTTCTCTTGTTCAGAACACCCCACCCCTAAATTAATGCACTGTGAATTATCATTAGTTCCAAAGTTTACTTTTTCATACGATAAAGAGGAACTATTTGTTTTACAATTGACCGATTTTTTGAATTTGTCTTGAAGATCATAAAAATTTTCTAATCTAACTACAGATTTAGGGATAGAATTTACCATGTCCGATGAAGATTCAGGAGATCTCAGATCTGGTATTACCGTGAAATCACGAAGATTCTCGTCATGAGTGCATTCGTCGATTACGACGCCTTGGAAAGTTTCTTCCATATGCAGGAAACTAATAATTTTTTTATCGTTGTCGAAGACTCTCCAATTTTTGATGTTGTCAGGAATGGATGGCCTGAACAACAGTTCGACAGAGAATGCATTTGGGGACAAGCCTTCTGTAGGAAAGAGTTTCGAAGCTACGTTAGCTAACAAGTCGGCTTCCAAATTATTCAATCTAGGAATAGAATTTATGTTAAAAGCAGAAAACTTATTCATCAAATTCCATACCTCAGATTGGTAGCTTTTAATATGGGGAGACAAATGGTGGATTGAATCTCTTACCTGTCTAACCACGATTTCTAAATCACCAAAGATAGTCAAATTTTCGAATCCATGAATAATCAAGAAGAAGAGATAACATATTGCAATATTGGGACCACTGACAATCCCAATATCATCAAGTTGTCCAAAGCGTTAGCTGCAGACCAAAAGGACAGCTATGTCAGTCTCATCAAAAAGTTTGTTGATACTTTTGTATGGTCGTATGAGGATTTAAATATATTTGACACTAACATCATCGAGCACAAGATCCCTCTGAAGGCTAGCTCCAAGATATTCAGATAGAATATTTGACAATTTAATCCCATGTTGATGTCCATAATCGAGAAAGAGCTGAAACAAATGTTGGATGCAAGGATTATTATACCATTGAGTTACTCGAACTGGGTGGCCAAATTGGTACCTATGAGGAAGAAAAATGGGGAGATATGCTTATGTGTTGATTTCTGAAATATCAACAAGTGTTCTCTAAAGGATAATTACCCCCTCCCCAAGATGGACGACATTTTACAAAGGGTGGTAGGTGCCCATAGAATTTCCTTGTTAGATGGATACTCTGGTTATAACTAGATAGCGATGTGTGAAGAGGAGAAAGGAAAAACAACATTCACCACCCCATGGGGAACATTCATGTATGAAAAGATGCCTTTTGGGATGATGAACTCAGGGGCCACCTTTTAGAGGGCCATGGACATAGCTTTTGTGGGGGAAAAATACAAATTTATGGTTATATATTTGGATAACATCGCCATTTTCTCCAAGTCTAATTATGAACATTTACAACATATGGAGTGAGTTTTCTGGAAATGTAGGAGATACAGAATATCTATGAATCCTAGGAAGTCCCACTTTTCCATGCCAGAAGGAAATCTCTTGGGCCACATCATATCAGTAGGAGGTATAAAAATTGATCCAAAGCAATTTTATGCCATTCAAGAGATCAAAATCCCCAGAAATAAAAAGGCTATCCAATATTTCGTTGACAAGATGAACTTCCTAAGGCGCTTTGTGCCAAATTTCACTGAACTCCTAAAGCCTATCACTAACATGTTGAAGAAATATATTGTGGTGAAATGGTCACTAGAGGAAAGTCAACATTCCAAAGGATCAAGCAGGCTTTAGTTGAAGCCCCTATATTAGCTAGCCCTGACTATGCCAAATATTTCTTCATCTTCTCTTTCGCTTCCGAGGAGACCATCGTTGATATACTACTGCAGAAAAATGGAGAAGGGCATGAACAAACCATAGCATTTTTAAGAAATTATCTCCAAGATGTTGAGATGAAGTATGATATATTAGAAAAAAAGGCTTATGCGCTGGTCAAATAACTCAAGGCCTTCATGGTATATGTGTTAGTCTAGCATAATAGACTTTGTTCTTAGCAACAGTGTCAAAGAGATTATGGTTCAACCAAACAATGAGGGGAAAAGAGGGAAGTGGATTGTCAAACTATTGGAGTATGACCTGCACATAAAACCCACCAAGTTGATAAAGCAACAAGGACTTTCCAAGTTGTTATCAAAATCAAATTGTAAGGTGCTAGAATCACATCAAATCTTCACCCAATTAGATGAACCCATCATATGTCCTGAACAAGACAACATTCATGTATTTTAAAATTACTCCTCTTCACCTTGGTACAAAAACATCATTTATTTTATGCAGGATATTGAATGTCCACCGGATGTGAAGAAGACAAAGGCAATTAGAGCTTATCACCTTACCGGGCTTCCCTGTGATACCTCTCAACTCAATTTCTTTTCCTTCCAATAAAAATTTCATGAAAAGTTCTTGAAAATTAAAAGCCACTGTTCCT
>JZKD02S1656490.1:55433-93051 GCA_000966675.3 Picea glauca
AAACCAATATTTTTTCCAAATTCAGCGGCCCTAGCAAGCTTATAACAAACAATGCCCAAGAATTCAAGTCCAAAGCCATGATTGACTTATGTGGTATTCATAACATTTCCTTGACTCATTCCACACCCTATTACCCTCAGGGGAATGGTCTGGCAGAGTCATCAAACAAAAATCTCATCAGGATTATCAAGAAGTTGTTGGCAGAAAAAAGGAAATCTTGGGACTCTAAACTCAAATATGCTTTGTGGGGCGACATAATCAGAACCAAGAATTCTTTGGGAACCTTGCCATTTTTTAGCCTGTCTATGGTGTAGACGTTGTCTTTACCACCTAGATTAGTATACCAGTCCTAAAATTCTTACAGGAAGAGATTGAGGATCCAAATGACGTCCAAAGGAGAATATTCAAGATTATAGAGGTTCAACAAAAGAGAGAAGCACTAGATCAGAAGACCAAAGCATACTAGAGCAATATCAAATCATCCTTTGACAAGCAAAACAAGAAAGAGATCTTTCAAGAAGGTGACCTGGTTTTGAGGTGGGATGCCAGAAGGGATGACAAGTCCAAGAATGTTAAGTTTGATAACCTTTCGTTTGGCCCTTTTAAGGTGGTTTAGGTTTTGTAAAAAAACACATTTATCTTGCACAATCTAGATGATGCAGAGATCTTCGAAGGCCCGGTAAATGGGCACTTCCTGAAACACTATTTTGTTTAAGGATGAGGGAAGATCCCTCTTGTACCATAGATGTTTTCCTTTTATTTTTGCATTTGATTAGTTAGTTGTGTGTGAATAAAGACTCCATAGCCCAACAAAGGCACTGGGGTGTGGTTGCAGTTTTAAGTTTCAGATTGAATAAAGACTCCATATACCAACAAAGGCACTAGGGCATAGTTATTGTTTCTAAATTCATACATGCATGGTTGAGAAACAATGGTAGACATACATTCCCAACAAACATAAATAAAAGTAAGTTACAACCAGTGGGAGTGAGGTTTTGAAAGGTAAGGCACTTGGTCTATTGTTCTTAGCACCTCATAGGGAACTGTTATCCCAGGTTGGATCCAATGTTGTAACATAGGTATGCACCCCTTCCCTTTTCCCTCCTTTACCCTATATGTCCATCAAGTCTAAGTTTTGTGGTTACTTTCTTAGCTTGTTGTTGTTATCCAATCACTAGATTTCATGCCCCCTATTGTTTCTACTTATGTTTGCACCATATTGTTTTTCACTTTCTTGAAGGATGATTTCATGTCTGGTTCGAGTTTGAAATACTTGTCATCATATTTACCACTAATTGAGCATGAAGCAAGTCCGCCAAGTCTTTTTTAGGCACATGAGATGTCCAGGTCCAACAAGCCCTTTGTAATCTCATTAAACTTCCTCAGAAAAAGGAAACAAATCAAAGCGGTCCATTTCAAGCTTAGAATTTAAGCCAAACATATAGGTCAAATATTCAATGGTGGAGATCCAACAATCGACACATATCAACGAATCTCACACATTTAGAATCTCAAAATCACGTTGGGTTTAACATGATTCACTTTGTGACTTCGACATTCAGGCATCTGAACTTGCCATTGGTTCAAATCTTCTGAAGTGCATAGATGTCGAAGTGTCGAAGCCTCTGAATCCTTTGAAGTGTCAGAGCTCCAAAGAAGCAGGTCCCCTAAGTATCATAGTTGGTCCTCACTGTCATGTCACTTTGCGAGTTAGTTCCTCTAGGAGGTTCTACTACAAGACAAGCATGGAGCCCCAAAATGCCTAAATGTTGCTAACACATGGCATTCATCTAGCACTAACACATGGAAGCCATCAATCGAGACACATTGCACCCATTTTTGTCACATTTGGGGCTGACATATGCATTATTTCAAGTCATATGTGTAACCCCCCTTTCTATGACACGTCAATAGTTGACGTCATTGCTTGCCACGTCATATTTGGTAGATATTACTCTGAGAGATTTCTATCAAGAACGTGAGTAAGCTCCTAAATCCTAAAAAGTTGGAGTCCTGAAGTCTCAAAATGATGAAGGTTAAAGGTTTAAAAGGGGGCGACAGACCAGGAATGGGGAAAATACACGTCCAAACTCTAGAAAAGCACAACACAACTTGCTTTTGTCCTCAAAGATGTAAGTGGGGGAAATATACAGACACAGTTTCATTTGTCTCCAATGGCCTCCAATAGCTTGCGTTCATGCCATGATCGATACAAAACTCCGTTTTGTCACTCCAACTCAGTTTATATCAAAGGATTAGTGTGATTAAGCTTACGCATCATTTTGGTCTACCATCATCAATAGTTTTCAGTTATTTAAGTTGAGACATTTCAAGTTAATGGATAATAAGTGATCATTCGTTTTTTATATGATTCACATCTCTTTTAATTAATTTGAGTTTGAAGTATGCATCACTGCACTCAAGAAGTGTCATAGTTAAGTTAATAAGTTGTTCACAACTAGGAACACAAAGTGAAGCCTCAGTCCCAGATGCATGATACCCTTTGCAACTCTGATAAATAGTCAATTTTCGTATGTTTTAAGGGTTCAATTTTTGGAGAAGAATAGAAGTAGCAAAAGGGATGGACCCGTGAAGTTGACTGTAAAGTTATCTACCTAGTGAATATATGTTGATGACAATTGTGTTCTCTTACTCAAATATTTATGTGTTTAATCTTGTCTTGAATTCAAATTTTGTGATGTGTGCAATGTACATTTCCTTATACTTTTGGCCATTGTCTTAGTTCTTCTTTTGTTGATTCTACAACCTGTTATACAACTATTGTTTAGAAAAATATCTACTATTCGGGAACCTATTGAATGATTTGTATCTACATATTTGTCTAAGCCTTATGATATTCTTTTAAGTCTTTATTATCACATAGCAAGTGATTCATTGCATTTCTTATTATTGTTTCTTTTGTTTTTCTTTTCATATCCCCAACTGTTCATTAATATCCATACCATTGGCAAAAGAGAACCTACTCTTATACTATGTGTCCCACCCAACCACATTACCATCTTCGAAAACCTATCCTTAAACTGACCAACAAAAACAACTTATCAAAACGATAATCAATATAAACTTGAGGTGGCCTAGCTCCACCCTTTAGTAACCAGGTGCAGACTTTAGGACTAACAGGAGGCATTGGATATTTTTGTCTTAGATATTATTTTAATAGAGCTCTTCTCTACTGGAGGTTTCCTGCTTGAAGAGGAAAGTGAACATTGTTATCATTAATAAAGGTTCTCTTTCTGGTGTTATTCTGGTATTATTCTAATATTTTTCTTGATAATTAATTGTTGGTATACCATTGCTTGATAAATATTTTTGTTTTGCATAATATATTATATATGGAATATTGCAAGTGGTATCAGAGCTCTTTTTGAGGCACAACTTTTGGGTAAATTTTTTTTCATGTTAGAGTCGTATTATGGCGTCTTTAAGCTACAAAGATCTGTTGTTACGAGCATAAAACAACGGACATGGAGTCATACATGTAGGAAATACAATTCATTTTTAAGCACACATCTGTTGGCCACCCTTGTAACCCATGTTGGTACCCCTTCGAGTGGTAGTGCATCAAACAACACCTGTATGCATATCGGCCTAGGCCTCCTAAATCCCTTCGTAGCTAAACCGATCGGTGTTCGACAACACAAGTATTCCAAAAGAGGATGAACACCTTCAGTAACCAATCACACAACCAAATCAAAGATCAACACACCGATTTTTTGACATGGTAAAACCCCTATGAGGAAACATCCATAGCTCGAGCCAATGCGGCCAGTTGGAGAAGTTTATTAATGCAAAAGAAAAATATTACAAAGATATTTTTACAAGAGATTTTCTCACAATTGAACATCGACAAATGACCCTCCATGCTCTTTAAATAGATATCATGGACCAATTGGTGTTAAGCCATGAATCAATGGACATTAATATCGAGGAGAATATGAACTATCAGATCACTCTATGTCGATAACATATCGCGACGGTTGAATTTCCTAACTACAAATGCATACTAATGCATACTAATGAAACACACTAAGAAAAACAGTTTTACCTAACGACTCATTAGACCAACAGATCTTAACTAACTCCTAAGTTTCTAAATATCCAAACAACCCCCCTTAAGAACAACTTGGGATAGGATTGAAGGGTTTAAAATAGTGACACAATAGGAGACAGAAGGAGGCATTATAGCCTATTCTCCTTGATGACAAATTTCTAAAATCCTAACATAGATCGAAGTTTGGAAAACTTCGCTTCTGTAAGAAGCTTTGTGAAAATGCCTACAACTTGATCTTATGTAGGGAAAAGGAGAACTTCAATAACTTGATTATAAATGAGCTTTCCGATGAAGTGCGTGTGTAGCTCGATGTGTTTGCAACATTGATGTTGAACTGGTTTGTTGGCAATATTGATGGAATTCTAATTGTCACACCAAAGGTTGGTCGGATGCCGGTGTTGTAATCCAAAATCTAAAAGGATCTATCGAAGACACAAGGCTTCATGACATGCATTTACCATTGCTCGGTACTCTACTTCTGCTGAAGAAAGTGCAATAGACTGTTTTTTCTTACAATACCAAGTGACAATTCCTAAACTAAGGATGAAAACATAACCTCCAGTAGAATTCCAATCATCAGGGTCACCGACCCAATCTGAATCAGTGAAACTAGCCAATAAAGTAGTCCCCCCTAAACTATAATGTATTATGAATTGAACTGTACCACGAACATACCGAAGTATGTTTTTAGTTGCTTTCCAATGGATTTCATGGGGTGTTTTCATATACTGAGAAAAAAGACCAATAGCAAAGGAAAGATCAGGATGGGTATGAGTCAAGTATAAGATCCTACCAACTAACTGATGGTACAAGGTGATCTAAACCCGCGGGTGATGAGTTTCCAATAATTGGTTGTTTCTGTCAATCATTCAAAAGGGTCAGTTATAGATCATTTTACTTGAGTGATGTGCAATTAAAGGTAAAGTTGCAGTCTTATGCGCTTGAATTTGAAGTGAATGAGACCTCTTTAGTTTTCCTTATGTGCGATATGTCATGCTTGCATTTAACATCCTATGTGCATAAATTCATGGAAAAAAAACATAAGAACATAATACACATAATGGATATGACACTTCCATTGGCAACGGAGTTCACCCAATGTTGGCTACCTCTCCAGTTCATGCTCCAAATCCTGATCGCTTTATTCTCCTCGTTGCAATGATGTATCTCCTTTACAAGTTGTAAGGCCAAAGTCTCTTTTCGGTGACGACGGAAATAGATTGGAATGATACAACTTCACAAGTTCTCATACTCATGAGGCATCCATGATGCTAACATGGACATCATTCACAAATACTCAACACATAAAAAGAGGGAGAATAAAATATGACCCCCATCAACATGGAGCCATCAAAAGCCTTAGATTTGTTGCTCAGATCCAAGCATTAATATGCATCCCATACAAAGATCTCGAAACTATGAGATTTAGAACTGCTTCATTGACCACTTATCATGCAAGTGCCACAATTTCTCTGTCACATATAACTGATTGATTTGATGTGAAAGAAGAGAAGAAAAAAATAGATAGAAGGAATAAATTGATCTTGCTTCCTTGCTGCAGCCTCTCCATGCTCCTTTAGATCTGTAATACGCATGCTATGCTGCAACATTTAATGACAAAACAACATAATGAAAATCATGCTTACAATGGCTTCTCCAGAACTTATCTTTCTTATGTGAAGCTCTGCTGCAAAAACATACCTCGTCATTGAATTCGCATTGCCAAATTACCTAAAAACGACTGTCAAATCGTCTCCATCCGAGTCAGACACTTTCAGGCCCAAGAGACACATCTGCCTCGATTACCATTCCACTACCTCTGCAATAAATGACTCATTCTGGATTTAAGATATAGAAGCTTTGCTCAGATCATAAAAATAACACCACCACTACATTCATGGCGTCATTTTACCTAAAAATGATTGTCTCCACACCTCGATCCAAGTCGAACACTTTTAGATCCAAGAGGCACCCTTGCATCAGTTTGCATGCCAAAATACATACAAGGTCGTAAAATCCCATCCGAGTCCATACGGGTGCGCTCAAAATCCTCTCTCGTGCTCTGTGTCTGTCCTAAAATTTGTCCAAAACCCCTGTCTTATACAATTTTCAGGTGGTTATGCATTCAGTGTGATGGTTGGCCAAATGGTTATAGTGGCTAAGTTTATGGCGCGATTAGGCGGAGGTCCCGGGATTGAATCTCGTAGACTCCCCTTTTTGGCAAGTGGTTATAACAAATGCGGGCACGCTCTGCTAAATATAGCGAGCGATTACAAACTGGCGGATGGCTAAAAATAATGGAATATGCTATATTTGGTGGTAGTTGGGTTAAGCCCATAGGCAGATGGAAGATTATGGTAATATGGTGCAACACATGTAATCAGGGGTTGGGCCGAAGGCATAGCCCCTTTCCTTTGGTGCATGCATAAACCTTACACTTTAAATGTAATTTTTAACATATTGCAAATAAGAAACATTGTGTGGTGTAGTGGTAGCGCAGATTTGTGGGGCCTTTGGGCTAGTGAGAGGTCATGAGTTTGAATTTTGGGGAGTCATAAAACTTTTACCCATCAACCATTGGAGGGGTGCCATGTGACAGCCCATGACTAGGCCACGTGGCGCCATATAATTTTTCCAAGCAAATGCCACTTGTCACCACATGATTCGCCCGTGAAACTGACACGTATCATCACCTAACTTGTTGATGTGTCTAGAATTCTTTCAATGTCATCCCATGCCAACTTAGTTGTATGGATGTACCACATGTCACCCTTACATTTGTGCCACATGTCACTTTGACGTTTTTACTTTGGACCAAGTTTCACTGAATTTTGACCGCTTATAAATTTTGATCCGTAACTCTGTTTGATGAGCCGTTTGTGTCGTTGGAAATCTTGTAGCACACTCTTCATGATGATACCATTTTAATTTAGTTTTGGGAACTTTTATGGTTTTCCATTTTCTTCCTGTTGAGGCCATTCTGAGTCTCCTGGGACACTTTTGAAACTTCTGTGATGTTCCCTAAATCCATCTAGATTACGCCTCCCAACTGAAAGGAATTTTGGTCCCCAAAAGTTGTTACATTATAAGTTTGATGTCCATTGGACTTACAATAAGAAACCCATACCCAAACTACCTCACAAGGCCTAACAATATCAACATGTGCCAGAAAAAAAGAAGTGATATCAACAATTAACACTTTTACACAATACCCTTCTACGGGGTTTGAATCACAACATGTGATTTACAAAAGATGGTCACTCTCGACTAACTCAAGGATTTTCCCCATTTGTTCAACCATTTTTCCGAACATTTCCTCTTTACCAAGCTGTCCTTTCTGTGGTAGTTGGTCTTCTCCCGGTGGCATATTTTCCTACAGCACTGCCTGACTGGTTGTCTCCATCGGAGGTGTCCTCCTAGTATTCTTGTCCCTCTTTAGATGTAGATCTGGATGTAAGGCCCAACAAGTGGCCTCATGATGCCCATCTCTGCTAAAATGGTTGCAGTAGCCTTTCTCCTTCAAAGGTGCATTCCTCCTGCTCTTTTCCATGTGTGGAAATCAATATGCCATCCTCGTCCTTCTCTTGGTTTCCATAACCTTCCTGCACAAGGATTTTCTCTTCCAACACTGGGACACTCTATGGTTACTCAATCCACAAAAAATGCATGGTATTTGATGCCACAATATTTGTCTTATATGATTAACATGCTTATAATCAAATGGAATTTTAAAGTTTCAAGATTTCTTATACCTCGGTGAATTTCCTCTAGAGTTGGATTAGCAATAAGAGTTGGTCTCAATTCTGTCATTGTGATGCTCATCTCTCCCTGGAGATGTCTCGAATCCTCAATCATGAGAATTTGTGCTCTTGGCCTACATCGAATCAATTTCATCTCTTGATGAACTGTTGACCTCTGGAGTCTTAGTGATTGTCCTGGGGTCCTCTTCCTGAATGGTTTTGGAGCTTTCTCCAACATCCTTTGGGACATATCCTATCCCGACATATTGAGGTCAAACCACTACCTCGATGGGATCCACAAGACCTTGGCCATTGGTTCCAAGGCCTCCTCCTTCGTATCCCATTTTTCTCATCAAATTTAATCCGATAAAAGAAGCATGTTGTTCAAGGATTTTAAAAGAATCATCAACATTAATCAAGAAATGAACTACACATGGTTTATTTACCTCCACCTCAAATTGGGGCCCTTGGTCTGCTTCTTGAGATCTATCCAGTTGTTCTTGGTGATAAGGATCAGTGGAATATGCTTCTAGGAATCCTCCTTGGTTTATGGATGCATGTAGGTCATCTTCATTTTCTTGAAAAAGTGTGCATGCATTTGCACTGTCATGCTTCCACCCATGATCTGATCTTGGGGGTGATAAGTTTCCAATAATTGGTTGTTTCTGTCACTCCTTCAAAAGGGTCAGTTATAGATCATTTTACATGAGCGATGTGAAATTAAAGGTAAAATTGAAGTCTTATGCGCTTGAATTTGAAGTGAAGGAAACCTATTTAGTTTTACTTATGTGCGATATGCCATGCTTGCATTTAACATCCTATGTGCGGAAATTCATGGAAAAGCAACATAATAAAATAATACACATAATGGATATGGCACTTCCTTTGATAACAGAATTCACACGATGCAGGCTACCTCTTTGAGTCATGCTCCAAAGCTTGACCGCTTTATTCTCCTTGCTGTAATGATGTCTCTCCTTTACAAGTTGTAAGGCCAAAGTCCCTTTTCGGTGATGGAAACAAGAGATCGAAATGTGATCTGGAATGTATATAGATTCACAATTTCTCATACTCATGAGGCATCCATGATGCTGACATGGACATCATTCCCACATACTCAATACATAAAAAGAGGAAGAATAAAATATGACCCCCATAAACATGGAGCCATCAAAAGCCTTAGATCTGTTTCTCAGATCCATGAATAAATATGCATTCCATACAAAGATCCTGAAACCACGAGATTTAGAACTGCTTCATTGACCACTTATCATGCAAGTGCCACAATTTCTCTGTCACATACAACTGATTTATTTGATGTGAAAGAAGAGAAGAAAAAAATAGAAGGAATAAGTTGATCTTGCTTCCTTGTTGCAGCCTCTCCATGCTCCTTCAGACGTGTAATACGCATGCTATGCTGCAACATTTAATGAAAAAACAACATAATGAAAAGCATGCTTACATTGGCTTCTCAATAATTTAGCTTGCTGATATGAAGCTCTGCTACAAAAATATACCTCGCCATTGGATTCGCGTCGCTGAATCACCTAAAAATGACTGTCAAATTGTCTCCATCCGAGTCAAACACTTTCAGGCCCAAGAGACACCTCTGCCTCGGTTACCAAGCCATTGCCTCTGCAATAAATGAATCATTTTGGAGTTAAGCTACTGAATATTTTCTCAGATTAGAAAACTAACACCACCGCTACATTCATGGCATCATTTTACCTAAAAATGACTATCTCCATGACTCGATCCGAGTTGGACACTTTCAGACCCAAGAGGAACCCTTGCCTCAGTTTACGTGCCAAAATCTAAACAAGGCCATATAGTTCCATACGAGTCCGTACGAGCATGCTCATAATCCTCTCTCGTTCTCTGTGTCTGTCCTGAACTCTGTCTGAAACCCCCTTCTTATACAATTTTTGGGCGGTTATGCATTAAGTGTGACGGTTGGCCAAATGGTTAGAGAGGCTAAGTTTAGGGTGCGGTTAGGCTAAGGTCCTGGGGTCGAATCCTATGGACTCCTCTTTTTGGCAAGTGGTTATAAAAAATGTGGGCGTGCTCTGCTAAATATAGTGAGTGGTTACAAACTGGTGGATGGTTAAAAATAGTGGAATATGCTATATTTGGTAGTGGTTGAATTAAGCCCCTAGGCGGGTGGAAGATTATGGTCATATGGTAGAATACATGTAATCAGGGGTTGGGCTGAAGGCCTAGCCCCTTTCCTTTGGCACATGCATAAACCTTACACTTTAAATGTAATTTTTAACATATTGTGAATAAGAAACATTGTGTGGTGTAGTGGTAGCGTGGATTTGTGGGGCCCTTGGGCTAGTGAGAGGTCATGAGTTAGAATCTTGGGGAGTCATAAAACATTTACCCATAAAACATTGGATGGGTGCCACATGGTAGCCCATGACTGGGCTACGTGGCACCATAAAATTTGTCCAAGAAAATGTCACATGTCACCACCTGATTCGCTCATGAAACTGACACGTGTCATCACCTAACTTGCCCACATGTCTGCCATTCTTGCCACATCATCCCATGCCAACTTAGATGTATGGATGTGCCACGTGTCACCCTTTTAGTGGTGCCACATGTCACTTTGATGTTTTGACTTTTGACCAAGTTTGACTAAACTTTGACTGCTTATAACTTTTGATCTATAACTCTGTTTGATGAGCCGTTTGCGTCGTTGGAAATATTGTGATGCGCGCTTCATGATCATGTAATTTTAATTGAGGTTTGGGAACTTTGAATTTTTACCCTTTTTTGCTTGTTGAGACCATTCTGAGTGTCCTGGGACACTTCTGAAACTTCTATGATGTTCCCTAGATCCATCCAGATCACAAGGTGGCATCAGCTTCGGGAGAAGTACAAGTGGCAGCAATCTTGACTCCAAACTGGAAGGGAAAAGGGGTTGGTTTACAATCTTCCATGTGAAAGCGACGAAGAAGGTCACAAGCATACTTAGACAGGGAAAGAAAAATTCTTGCATTGGTTTGCAAAACTTGGAGACCAAGGAAATAGTACAAAAACCCTAGGTCTGTCATTTCGAATTTCTTCTTAAGGCTACTTTTCACATGGTTTAAAAGTTTATGTCACTACTAGTAAGGATAAGATCATCAACATAAAGGGAAAGTATTATGAGATGGCTTCCTACTTTCTTGGTATAGACATTAGGATCATAATGATATCTGGAGAATCCGATGTCAATAAGAAAGTTGTCCATTTTGACATACCAAGCTCGGGGAGCTTGCTTAAGACCATTAAGAGATTTCTTAAGGAAACAAGCAAGGCTAGAGTCATTATGGACATAGCTAGAAAGTTGTTCCATGTAGATTTCTTCTTTCAAATCCCCATGCAAGAAGGCGTATTTAACATCCATCTGATGGAACTCAAATTTATGTGAGGAAGCAAGGGAAAAAACAAGGTAGATGGAATTCATTTTGGCTATAGGGGAAAAGGTTTCATTATAGTCATTCCTTCAACTTGGGAAAATCCTTTGGCAACTAACCGAGCTTTGTGTCTTTCAACACTTCCATATGATGCATACTTAGTTATGTAGACCCATTTACATCTGACAATTTTTCTTCCTTTTAGAAGAGGTAAAAGATCCCAGGTATTGTTTGTCATTAGAGAACGATACTCTTCATTCATTGGTGTATCCCAATCTGGATGACTTGAAGCTTTTGCAAATTTCTTTAGTTCATGAGTCTCTGAAACTTAAGACAACAAAGAAGAGGCTCACTAGAAATATGAACATGTACGACGATGATCTGAAGGATCACCGAGAAGATCACCGGTTGTTTCTCATGTTGAACGGACCCATATAGGAAGTTGCGGTGTTGGTGTTGGTTCAAGTTCAATGGACTCATCTAGAGGAAGGTGAGTAGGAGGACATGTGTTTTCATCCTCACACTCATCATCTAAAGAATAAAATAGAATATGAAAAGAAGAAGGCACAAACGTCGAAGATGGCTCGCAGGCTGAAGAAGACACAAACATTGAATTGGGCTCGCGGGCTAAAGAAGACATAAATGCCAAATTAGTATCACAAGCCAAGATATTTTCATCAAATTTAACATCTCTTCTAATAATAATTTCATTACATTGTGTTTGAAGAATTCTATAGCCTTTGACATATTTAGAATAACCAACAAATATACACTTCTCACTTTTAGGATACAATGCTTTCCTTTTCTCATCAGGAATGTGATCCCATGCTATACTGCCAAATACACATAAGTGAATTACATCTGGTTTAATTTTAGTCCAATCTTATTCCGGTGTTATATTTATAAGATCCTTTGTGGGAGTGTGATTTACTATGTAATTTGCATAGTTGATGGCTTCGGCCCAATACTTTAGACTTAATCCTTTAGATTGGATGATAAATTGGCCATTTCTTTTAATGTGCGGTTGTTTCTCTCAGTGACACCATTTTGTTGTGTTGTGTATGGAACAATGTGTTGCATTTGGATTTCCTGTGTAGTGCAGTAACTTGTAAAATTATTGTTCACATATTCGCCTCCATTATCTATTCTTAACCTTTGAATTTGGTGTCTAGATTGATTTTCTACAAGGACCTTGTAGGCCAAAAACTTGTCAAAAACTTTTCTCTTAAGTTTTAAGAAGTAAACCCAAGTACATCTAGAAAAGTCATTAATGAAAGTAAAGGAATACTTTCACCCAGAAAATAAGGAGAAGAAAGTGGACTACAGAAATCACTGTGAAAACGTTGTAAAGAGCCTGAGGTGTGTCAAGCGGCACATTTGACAAAACTATCCCGATGATGTTTTCCGAGAACACAACCAACACAAGCACCATCTCTACATGAAACAGGAGGAAGACCAGTCACCATCTTTTGATTACATAGTTGCTGCAATGAGTGATAGTTTAGATGACCAAACCACTCATGCCAAAGTTTGCTCAAGTCATTGCTATGAGAAACAAAAATTGATGAAAAAGATGATGACCCAAAGTTTTCAAACTTGTACAAATTGGTAATATCATCAGCAATTCCAGTTGCAAGAACATGCTTAGGATCTTTTAGATAATTGATTACAACTTGGTGAGGTGAAAACTCTACGGTTTTACCTTTACCTGAATGAGTGATTTGATATATTGATAGAAGGTTACAAGAAAGACTTGGAACAAATAATACATCATTGAAATGACCATTTTCTACTCGAATTGTTCTAGATCCTACAACACTAAGAGATCTATCATAACCAACAAATATTTTCTTTGTGTTACATTCATTTAGACCAGCAAATGTTGTTATCCTTAGCCATATGATAAGATGCTCCATAATTGATAATCCACTAATCAGAAGAAGAAGTAGAAGTTGTATTGAAGGAGAAACCAAAAGCAGAAAATGCATGTCCATGAGAAGAAGAAGAAGTAGTAGAATCAATATTGATGTTGTGCTTCTTCATCATTGCTTCTAAAGTTGTCATCTTCTTGAAACATTTGGACTCATCATGACCATATTTATCACAAAATTTGCAATGTCTATCAGTCTTCTTATTTTTATATTTTGCTCCTTTGTCACCATTAGGAGCGGAATCTGTCTGAGTGGGTTTGGGACCCTTATGTTTCTTTTTGTTGTGGTGAGGATGTTGCTTCTTGGGATTCTTGGGTTTATCTTTCTGATGGACGACTAAGGATTTGTTGGAGGTACCTGTAGTGTTGATCACTCCAAGTTGTACAAGCTTATCTTTCTCTCTAATCAAAGCATCACAAAATGACTCAAGAGTGGTTTCTTTATAATATATCCCTAGAGACTCTTTCATGGAATAAAAGTTAGATACAAACACAAAATATGCAGTACCTAGCTTCGAAATAATAAGATAGATGCAATGCTCTTCATCCATATTTAACTTACATTCTTTACATAAAATTCTTAGTGTTTTAAACCTAGATAGATAGTCTTCAATTCAATAAAAATCACTTGGACTTAAAATTATTACTTCATTTTCTAACTGTTGTGCTCGAATAATATTGTGTTTACCAAACATAGAATCCAGATTCAATATTTTCCCAAGCTTCATTGGGATTATCAATTTGTTGAAGGTGGAACCTTAAATCAGAAGAGATGGAAATTTTGATTATGCCACGTGCTTCGGCATTCCTATTATCCCATTTGAATTTCTTATCAACATCAATAGGTTTTGTTTCCTTTCCAAAGGTAATCTACTACAACCTTTACTTATTAATAAATCCTCCATATGGGATTTCTATTGGAATTAGTTGGTGCTGGAAAGCAAAAGATTACTTGAAGAAGATAGATTGAATATGTGGATAATATGGATTTAAAAAATGAAACTTATGATTTGGATAGAAAGTTCTAAAAAATCAGGTGGTTTTAAAAAAAATGACACTAAAAACAGACTTCAGATGTGAAAGTTATGCTCTTTAAAAAAATGCTTAAATGGTAACCAAAGGACCATGTGATGGTATAAGTTGCTTTATGAAGTGGCCCACTTTTATAAAAATAAGTGGGGATCACTTTTACAATGAAGTTACTTTATAAAAGAAAATTTGCATGCAAAATAAATAATTCTAAAAGCTACTTATAGTGATTCACTTTTATACTTGAAGTGAAATACACTTTACAATGGAGCATGAACTTTTTCAAAAAAAAGTAACAAAAAGAGAGACTTGAACTCAAAACATCTTACTTAATAAGGAAACTTTTAACCAAGTGGGCTATAAAAACATATTCTATTGTTTAGAAAGACTGTTGTTGTTGTTGTTGACGACCTTGGAGAGCGTGCTAAAAAATATATTTTTTCACACAAGAAAAAAATGTCGCTTCTCGATGACAACAAGGGTTAAATCTCAATTAGCTTACCTAGAAAATGCACCTTTCCCTATCTATTTCTGATTTTCTAAGATCACACAAGGCGTGGGGAAAAAAGCATACATATATCTAAAAGAGTAGAAACCCGGAAATAAACAATATAAAATCGAAATGATACTTTGCAAAAAATTAAAAAGGACGTATCTAGGGTTTATACCTCCAGATCTAGCTGAAATGGTCGTATCTTGGGAAAACGAAAAACCTTTTCGAGTGAAATGAAAAACATTCCTGAATGAAATGAGCACTCCAATTGCAATGGAACATTCCTCTTAGCCCAAAAATTTACAGAAATGGCATAAAATGGAGATGATGAAACTCACCTTCACGATCTCGATCTACAATAGGAGTGGGTCTTCAAACAGGCTCTGATACCATGTTCGACAACACAGGTATTCCAACAGAGGACAAATACCTTTAGTAACCACTCACACAATCAGATCAAATATCAACACACCGATGTTTTGATGTGGTAAAACACCTACAGGGAAACATCCACTGCCCCAGCCAATGCGACCACTTGGAGCAATTTATTAATGAAAAAGAAAAAGATTACAATGAGATTTTACAAGAGATTTTCTCAAAATAGATCATCGAAAAATGACCCTTCATGCTCTTTAAATAGAGATCATGGACTAATTAGGTGTTAATCCATGGATCAATGGTCATTAAGATCGAGAAGAATATGAACCGTTGAATCATTCTAAGTTGGGAACATATCGTGACTGTCATATTTCCTAACTACAAATGCATACTAATGCATACTAAAGAAACACACTTTTACCTAATGACACATTAGACCAAGTAGATCTTAACTAACTCCTAAGTTTCTAAATATCCTAACATGAATTTTCTTATAAAAATAATGGTGAGGAAGAGGGAAGGACCCTATTGTTGGATGACTAAAATGTTGTCAAAAGTTTTTTTGTGACCAGTTTACTTGTGTGAGTTAGGATGAAAGCTTTGCAAAGAGGTGGAAGCCTCTCCTTGTGATAGCAAGCTTGAGCTAGAGTTGGATATGAAATTATGTGTGTGACCCTTTTGCAGCTCGAGGGGCTAAGAGGGAAGAAGAATACCCCTAATGTTGGTTGGGAGGTACCATTGAAGTATTTTGATTAGCATGCAAAAGGGGATGACATTGCACGAGTTGAGTTTCAAGTTGAATATCAACCTCTCATATTATGACTCTCGACCACTTGGAGCAATTTATTAATGCAAAAGAAAAAGATTACAAGGAGATTTTGCAAGAAAGTTTCTCAAAATATATCATAGACAAATGACCCTTCATGCTCTTTAAATAGAGATCATGGACCAATCGGGTGTTAATCCACAGTTCAATGGTCATTAAGATCGAGAAGAATATGAACCATCGTTCTATGTTGGGAACATATCGTGACTATCATATTTCCTAACTACAAATGCATACTAATGCATACTAAAGAAACACACTTTTACCTAACGACACATTAGACCAAGTAAATCTTAACTAACTCCTAAGTTTCTAAATATCCTAACATGAATTTTCTTATAAAAATAATGCTGAGGAAGAGGGAAGGACCCTATTGTTGGATGACTAAAATGTTGTCAAAAGTTTTCTTGTGACCAGTTTACTTGTGTGAGTTGAGATGAAAGCTTTGCAAAGAGGTGGAAGCCTTTCCTTGTGATAGCAAGCTTGAGCTAGAGTTGGATATTAAATTATGTGTGTGACCCTTTTGCAGCTCAAGGGGCTAAGGGGGAAGAAGAATACCCCTAATGTTGGCTGGGAGGTACCATTGAAGTATTTTGATTAGCAGGCAGAAGGGGAGGACATTGCGTGAGTTGAGTTTCAAGTTGAAGATCAACCTCTCATATTATCACTCTTCTGGTTATGTATTTAACAATTAGTCTTGTTAGTTATAAAAATTTCTTTTAAGTTCGAATTTCATTGAATGTGCACTAATCGATTGATGATTGATTTCATTGCAATTTTCAAAATTATGTATATCGTATGATCTTGGAACAAGTTGATATTTGTTGGCGAATATATGTTGACTCTATGGTTGGTGAATTTTTTATATTGAATGTGCATCGGATAGTTGGTGAATGACTATGTTTTAATCCTAAAATTATTTATATCTACCTACTTCGGATCACGATATTTCACTGTTAATTATTTTTTTGTAGTAGAATGTGACATTGTATATCAAAGACGTATGGAAAAAATGTTTGTCTATTTATATTAATATTATGTTTTTACTATACACATCATTTTTGTTTTATTTGATGAAGGGGGATGTATTGATTAGTTTGTAAAAGAAACCATTATATTTTGTGTAAAAATAAAAAATATATATTGCATAAAAATTAATTTTGCATTCCTATCAACCAAGATTTATTATCCTCTCCCATATTATTTTCACTATCAAAGGTTGGTGTCTTGATATTCCTAATATCTCCTTGCAAGTGGTTTTTCTCATACCTTCTCCTTTGATGTTTTATTAGGGAAATTTCTAGGTTGTTCTGTGATTCTTTAGATGCATATGGATTCCTAGATGAATGTGTTGGTGAGTAACGATTCCTTTGAGTTATGGTAGCACTTATTGAGTTCCTATATCTTCCATGGTTTTTCCTTCTTAAGTGAACTTTTTCTTCTTCATACCTTGAACCTAGTCTATTCTTCATGTTTGATTTTGCAATTGATTTAATATTAGTAGTAGCTAAGTGTTCAACTAATTTTGACTCTCTTGGGCTTTCAACATCCTCTAATTATCATCTCTATAGATTTTCACCTCCATATTAAAGCTACTTATAGTTTCTAGTATCTTTAATGGATCCATTCTCTCTCTATCACTATCTATGCCTATTAGAATCTGTCTCTTTTATGTTAATATTTAGGTCTCTAACTTATTCGTGGAAGTAAGGTTATTGTCCATATTCCATGCCTCCTCTTTAATAATATTCTTCAATTATGTTCTTTACTTGTCCTTACTGTAGCTATGACTCCTTAACAAGTGTGCATACTAATGAAATGGTTAGATACATCTCAATTCCATGTCTCTATCATTTTCTTTCAAATGTTGGTAAATATGCAATTCCTTAGTTTGACCAAATCATCCTACTTCCCTCTTTCTCCCCAAGTTCTGAATAATTCCAAATCACTTCTCCAAAATATAGGCATAAAAATTATCCCTCTTTGAATAAGATTTCCAATGAGTACACCCATATCCAATTTGGACTTCTAATTTGGAAGTTTGGTTCTCTAAAGTTATTGCTTATTCTTTTCATTTTTTGTTGTCATTCTATACTCAATGAACATGTAGGCACCATGAAGTTTATAGGCATGGATTATCTAATTTGACTCCCAATCAAATTTATTTACTCCTTTAAGAAAATTTTACCCCATTTCCTTCCAATTTGATGCCACTGTGGCTAATTTAACTCATATCCTCCTCTAAAATTGGGTATTTTTACCAATTCCACAATCTTGTCCCAATTTTTACACAGAGTTGAACTCTGTATTTTTATAAATTCCCTGAATAGATACTTATAGATACTTCAATTCAACCCTATTTTTTTTTATCAGAAGACACCATTCGATCATTTAAAAAATATAAATTCTCAATTATGGATCTATATAGTTCTTCTTCCTCATGGACATTTTACTAAACAATTATCCTACAAAATGCATTTTTTCTCAATTTTCGATGAATTTGAACTCTAATATCCATGAATGAAACCAATTATAATTATTTATTCTTTCCACAAACTCTAATAGTATTCCAATTTTAGAATTATAGCCAATTGTAGGCTTCCACACATTTTCCCCAAATTCTTCTCATGGAGACATTTTGTCAAATAGTTCATGTACGACTGTAATTTCTTCTTGCAAAAACTGATTTATGTCCCATACAATGCCAATGTTTCAACTTGGAGTTTTGATACCACTATTTAACATACTCAATACCCTATGTTCTCTATTGAGCATATGGGGTACTTATAACCTAGTTACCGACTTAACCAGAACTGTGACCTCAAAACGAGAACTATAGCCCAAAAAACCCATATTTTGGGTCAAAAACACCAAAATCAACCCCAAATAAAAAAAAATACTGGTAGCACCCTTTTCTGGGAGGTGGTTAAAATTGTGGCCTTGACAACTAGACAAAAACCTTAAAATTGACCCTCAAATAAAAAAATGATGATACTAATAGCACCAACACGTTTTTTAAAGTTAAAATCGCAACTTGATTGAAAGTATGGCCTTAAAAAATGGTACCATCACAGATAAAAAAACATAAATTGACTCTTAAATTGTTACTAGAAAATTTATTTATTGATTTTATTTATTTCTTATATTTTAATTAAAAATAAATAAAATGAAAAATAAAAAATCAACAAACAAATTTACAAAATGAAAGACACCTTTTATAAAAAATAAAAAGATGGCTTAACATAAAAAAATGCCTAGCCTTGTACCACTTGATCTTGTGGACCCAACTGCACCTGAAAATATTCATTTCTGGTGGAAGTGGAACCAGATGCCAAGTCTAATTCTTTAGGAGTGAGTCATACTCATTTTGCATGGCTTCTTTCCATAATGGATTTCCCACATCCTCACTGTAGAGTTGTGAATTGGAATATTGAACCATATAGCAATGCATGGGCATCATAGGTTCTGAAGTTGAAAGTACATGAGAAGGCTCCTCATGCTAAGATCGAGTCCTCCTCGAATCCAATGGATTCCCTGCAAGGATACCTATTGCCTGAAGTGTGAACTATTCCTTCTTGGGCATCTACTGAAGCTTCAACGTTGGATTCTTATCTGGCACTACTACCTGCTTATTTCCATGTACATAATCTAAGTGTATGGAATCACCTCTGGTGTCTGAAACTAATGGAAGCACAAGAGTATATGCATGTTGCACTGAAGGTGCATGCAAAGTACTCTCCTTATGTGTAAGTAGAAAAGAGGAGTCATCATAAAAAAACTTAGTGAATTTATACAACCTTGACTTGTGATCCACCTCACCATTTGAAATGATGGAATTGTCATGCATGTCAATTGCTGAAACTGAATCAGATGTAAATTCAACCTTTTTATCTTTCTGAGTGATCTGATAAATTGAGAGAAGATTTATAGAAATCTTTGAAACATGTATAACATTCTCAAAACTTCCATTGTGGAGTTCCACTCTCCCTTCTCCTACTACTGCTACTAGAGTATCATCCCCCATGAGAATAGGGGGTCTTGAGCATGGAATCAAAGTAGAGAAAATTTCATCTTTAGCTGCCATATGATGTGATGCGCTAGAATATATAATCCATGAATCATATGAGGAATTAATTGCAACCAGAGCATGATGATTACCTTTGTTAGGTGCATGGTCTTCTTCCTTCTTCTTCTTGGCTCCTTCAGGATTGAAATCTCCAAGGTTATTCTTCTGAAGTACTTGTGTCATAAGATCGATCTACTTCTTCATGCATGCGGATTATTCATGATTCAGTTTATTACAATATGTGCACTTCTTTCCCTTGTTCTTCTTCCCTATGGAATTTGAAGAATCTTTGGAACCTGAAGAATCCTTGAAGGGTTTGGAATATCCCTCCTTCTTTGAATCTGGATGTAATAGCTTCTTTTGTTTCTGATTCGATTTTTTATTGGATGACCCTTTTCCATCATGAATGGTGAGTGCATGTGCTTTGGGATCTTTCATGAGGCCCATCTGTATGAGTTTGTCTTCTCTTTTGTGAGAGACTCAATGAACTGAGCCATCATAGGCATTTTCCAATTTTCACCCAAAAGACATCTTCCAGAATGGAAATTGGATACATATACAACATATTTTGGTCCTAACTTGGCCAAGATTGTTAGAATAAGTTGTTTCTCTTGTGTAGAATTGTCAATACCACATTCACCCAATCTCAAAAGAAAAGATTTAAATTTAGTAAATAAATCTTGTATATTATCAAAACTTTTAGGGTCTAAGGTATTCAACTCTACCTCAAGCATATGACCTTGCATCTCATCTTGCTTTCCAAAGAGTCCTTCCAAGGTGGTCTAGATATTGTTTGGAGTCTTGCATGCAAAAAAATCAAACCATAGATCAATGGATATTAACTCAAGAAGTAATCATGTGGCCTCATCCTTACGGTTCACCCATCTAGTTTTCTCAAGTGCTGATGTAGGTTCTGTTTCTGTCGCCATCGTCAAATTATACAGTCCTTTTCTTTTGAGTTGGAATGCAGCCTTTGGATTACATTAAAAATAGTTGTACGGTGTGAGTATTATCACTAGACTTGATGGAAGAAGTTTCATCTCCTCCATCCTGCTATTGATTCTAAAAAGATCTTGAAAACCCAGATCGTGGATTCTGAGATATGACAGACAGTTCTATGGTAGATGTAGATATGATAAAACAACTATATATCCTAAAATAGGATGTGGGTTTTGGATCATTTTTGTGATCATAAGAATCCCTATGTTATACGTCTCTGGTCAAAATTTTAGCCCGACCCAGATCACACATTTCGAGATATGACTATTTTACTACAGAAACCCAATTTTCTGGAGGGTTGTTGAATCGTCGCATCCTAGAGAAGAATAAAGTGGGACAATGTTGAATCGTCACACCCTAGTGAAGGAAATAGTACAGTGATTGTGAAAAACTAAATCATTGCGCCCTGTATGAAGAACACAGTGTGACAATGTCGCACCTTGGTTGTGTATAGATTGCGACGATTCCAATCGCACCTTTTGATAGGGATAGACCATGGCGATTGAACAAAATAGGTTTACTCAAATCCTCTTTCACTCTTCTCTAGCTTGTCTGGGTTTCTCCAAGCATCTCAACTCTGATACCATGTCAGTGTTTCATGGAAACCTGCACATGAGACCTAGCTAAAGCATACACAAACAAATCTTATCAAGAAAAGGAAGAGAGATACAATATGAAGAATGAAAATCAATGTATATTATGATCTAATCAATGAGTGAATGATCTTCACTCATATAGGAAATTTTGGCCCTTGACCAAGTTTTGAGGATTCTTGGTCATGTTTGACCTGATTTTGGGACTTCGACAGGTTGTCGAAGGCAGAGCACAAGACGAAGTGAAGATCGTGGGATCTCGGCCCCTTTTAGGTCCCTTTTTGGGATTTGGGATTATGTAATGGGTATGGGAAAGTCGGCTTATGGGTTTACCCATGCTTAAGCCTATTTTGTATGTATAAATAGATGCTAAGGCGATGTAGTGAGTATGAATGGATAAGTTCCCTTTGAGTAGTTGCAAGTTGGCTAAGTGCTAGAGTTGGATCTGTTTGATCAAGAGTTGTAAGTGCTTGGGTGCATACTATGTGAGACTTGTAGAGCTAAGAAATTCATTATAAGAGAATGTGGAAGGTTGTGTGCTTAGATCTACTCGGGGAAGGAGCATCTAGCGAGCTGCGCAGATATCCTTTCCTCTGCAGAGTAGGGTTTTGAGGCTCTGTGCAAGTAACTAATTGAATAAGTTAATAAAGAAGAGAAGAGTTGGTGGACGTAGCCCTATGGTGGGGGTGAACCACATACATGCTGTGTTACCTTGCTTTGTGCGATGTATTAATGTGCTTATGTGTTTATTTGTTGAGTGATTTAATATAGATGAATGATAGATAGATATGTTAATGCTTAATGCTTAATGATTAATATTATGGATGTATGTTAGATCTAACTGATATACATATGTTTAGTGATTGAATCTACTAGATCTGATCTGTTTCATTGTGATAAGTGCTACTAGATGGTAGATCTGGTTGAATACTATGATACTCTGTAATTAGGGCTTAATCGCACTGTAACTAAGAACTAGATATTGATGGATGTTAATTGTTGAGTGCTCTGCTAAGTGTTAGAATCACATATCTGTGTCCCAGCTAAGGTTGCAAACATTTGATTCCTGCAACCGCCCCTACCTCTACCTCGGGTGAGACTTCATCTACTTCATAGGTGTTGCTGAAAGGGCCGGTAGTTAGGGATTTCTTGGTGCACTGTTGTAGCATTAGACCCTGGGTCTGCCCCTGTTCCAACAAATGGTTCTGTTGCCGGGACTAAAACTGTGATTGTTGGGAACTGAGGAAAACAAAGCTTTGTGCGAAGATCTAACCTGAAATTGTGAAAGATCTATGTGTATATCTATCGCTCTAGTGCGCAGTATTCTACTTGATCTATGAAGCTCTATGCCAAGAAGGATTAGATCCGAAAAAAAGAGGTAATATATGAATGCTCTGTGCTCTGATAAAGGTAAGAATAGTAAAAAGGTTTTAGATATGGAAGCTTTGTGCTCTACTGAAGATAAGATTAGTGGAAATTTTTGTTTCTAAAGTATGGATCTAGGTATGCTTAATAAGATTTGTCCTAGCTTGAAAACTGGGACGCTGATAGAAGAAAGAAGATTTGATATAAGTAGATATGATAAGAATAGTGAAAGATATGTTATACCTATGCATAGAGAGAATGTTTGGACTAACAAATGGATGTAGGATCCTAGAAAGATTTTTTTGTAGGTTAGCTACCATGATCCTAGTGCACAGTATAGGAAAGGTTGGGGATCATTTAAGAGAAAGAGAGGATTAACCCTTTGTTACAATTGCAAAAAACCAGGACATCTTACTAAGGAATGCCCTGGAAGAAGACCTAGATGCCTCTTTTGCAAAGCTATGGACCATGAAGTTTTGGATTTCCCTAGAATGATTGCTAAGGTTGAAAGGATGAATATGAGATAAGAAGACCATGAGAAAGGTTAGGAAACTGATATTATGACAGAACTCCAGAAAGAATCATAAAAAGTATTTCTACAGATGAAAGAAACCCTGAATGACCACCGACAGATCAGCTTATTAGAGATATTCAAAGAAAAAGAATGTAGTGAAGAAAGAATAAGAGACTTTGACATTCACTGTGTTCTGGATGAGGAAACACAAGTGAATATTATGACAGAAAGAACTTGGGAAATTCTAGGAAATCCTGCTATGATTCCTTCATTGGGAGGAATATGATTATTCAGAGGAAAACTGATAAACCTATGTGGAAATCTCACCCATATATCCATGAGTGCTCATGGAACTTCGACAGAGGAAGAATTTGAAGTTGTCAAATTTATTGAAAACAACGCTCCATTTTCTATGTTACTAGGAAAACCTTGGATTGAAGGAGATCAGGCGAGAAGAAAAGAAGAAGAAATCCTAGAGTAGAAGAAGCAAGAATTAAAAGATTTCATGACTAGGAGGATCACACACTTGATTGAAGAACAATAGAAACATGCGAAGCTATTTAAGACCAGATACTTGGATGTCGAAGTAGGAAGAACACAAGAATATTCGTAGAAGACTGAAGTTCCTATTCTAGATAGAGATGAAGTATTACCCCTGATTTCTAGGAAAGAATCTTACCAACGCGAAGTTACTCTGCCAAAAGAAGACAAGAATCATAATGAAAAAATGAACTCCAAGATGAAGCTCATTGGAAAGAAGGCTAGAAAACTAATTATTAAGAAATATAAGATCGAAAAGTTACAGAAGGTTCCATAGGGAACTTCCCAAAAGGAAAATTTGCAAAATTGGAACTTCACGGGGATATCAGAACTGCGTCACATGGAACTTCACCATGGCGAAGAAATATAGCCATTGGGGACAGTATAACCATTTGACCGATGACCTGAATGGGTAGAAATGAATTTATTATTACAAATTTCACCACCAGACTGTTGGGGCCATGCCATAATGGATAGAACTAAGTTAATGAAGACTTCTCACCCGTTGCAAGAGATTCATTGTCAAGTTATCTATTTATCCCGCCGCACCACGCAACGAGAACACTTTTGCTAACCGTGAATCTGAGCCAGCAAAATAGTTGATTTTTCACAATGATCATCGCGCTATCAACATCCATCCCGTTGCATTGAGAAGTTACCCTTTGAACCCAAGATCGAGCGTGCATGTCGGACGAGCTTAGCGTTGTAGAGAAAATTGTCGAAGAAGTTCTCATTGACCTAATGACTGAGAGAGTAATGTTTGAAAGAGCGATGTCTACAAGTATTCAAGCGTCATCGATGAGAGGAGTGCAAGCCTCTCTGTTGACTACTCGTGAAGCCGGATCATCCCGACCATTAGCGGAAAAGAGAACCAAACACAGAGACGACCTAGCCAATGTGAAGCTGATCTCGTCCATATTGCCCGACTACATCCCACCTTTGGCCGACGCGATGAATCGAGATAGTGTGCCAAGAGATTGTACCACCTGACCGAGGGGGTGATGATGAAGTAGAAGAAATATATGATAAAGGAGATGAACAAAAGCCAGGCAAAGTAACACCGCCCAGAGATGAGGTTGATCCCCTAAAGAAGAGGAAGGTTTCTTCCCCAAAACCTTCTTCCTAGAAGAAATCAAAATCCATCGTGACCAAGATGAAGACTGTGCTTACTGCTGATTATTTTGACTTCATCATAGCAGATTTCAAGGAAACTTCACTAGAAATCACAGAGATTCAAGAAGCTAAGTAGAAGGAAATGTATGATAGAATTGAGGTCGAACTATGAGGAGTACAACATGCCCTTCAGTCCAGCCGCACAGTCTCCAATGTGCCCCTGTCATCAAGAGAACCAGATTTGAGAGATGAGCCATCCCAACTCCACCGACTAGATGATGCGGTCGAAGCTCACCTTTGTCGTGCACAAGAACAAATAGAGAAAACCACCCAGGCCTTGAAGCAAGTGCAAGGCATACTCGTAGAACAATGCATATTTATAGAACAGAAGGTTTCTCTCCAAGAAAATTTTGAAGAAGAGAGAGTACAGATGCAACATGAAAAAGAACAGTTGCTCGCAGAGCAACTCGAAGTGAAGGAAGCAATCAACAGATCACTCCTCTCTGTGACAAGCTTAGAGATACAAGAATAAGATTGATTTATGCATCAAGTAGAGAATCTTGTAGAAGCTATCCAGTAGCTACAACAACGAATAATAGAATTAGAGCTCCGCACAGTGCCCAACACCCCACAGAATGTGAGGGACTAAAGAGAAGCAACTACTCGAAGCATAGTTGAGAGAATAAATGCCTTTTCCATGGAATGTAAGCAACTCATTGATCACAGTGCCTAGACCTATGAGCAACTCACTGAGAATCCATAACTAAAAGCACTAGAGTCGTAGCTCCAAGAGGTGAAGTATCAAGCAGACACGATACAAGCGTAGATGAATCCCCTGTTAGCTGTGGAAAGAATGAAGCGATCCCAGGAGTAGCACACTGCCTAGCAACATGTCCACACTATTCAAAGAAAATTTATGGAAGTAACTCAAAGACTCCAACCTGTACATGATAAGGCTTACCAACTGTTCACAGAGATCGAAGGCCGAGGAATAGAACTGGAGAAAGTTGTCACTGCAACTAGAGGGATCTGTCAATGAAGCATTTATACAAGAGTTCATTGAACAAGAGGTCATGGCACAACAACAAGTCGAAGCAGGTCAAGCCAAGATTGAGGCTTTTGAAGCAAAACTAGTCCAATCAGAGTGACTCAGGATGAGTCACAGGTGAGTGTTGGGGGCCTGTTGGCCCTTGGTCAAGTTTTGAGGATTCTTGGTCATGTTTGACCTAATTTTTGGACTTTGAGGGGCTCTCAAAGGCAGAGCACAAGACGAAGCGGAGATCCTGGGATCTCGGCCCCTTTTAGGGCCCTTTTTTGGATTTGGGATTATGTAACGAGTATGGGAAAGTCAGCCCATGGGTTTACCCATGCTTAGGCCTATTTTGCATGTATAAATAGATGCTAAGGTGATGTAGTGAGTATGAATGGCTAAGTGCCCTTTGAGTAGTTTCAAGTTGGCTAAGTTCTAGAGTTGGATCTAAGTGATCAAGAGTTGTAAGTGATTTGGTGCATACTATGTGAGACTTACAGAGCTAAGTGAAAGTGATTATAAGAGACTGTGGAAGGTTGTGTGCTTAGATCTACTCGGGGAAGGAGGATCTAGCGAGCTACGTAGATCTCCTATCCTCTGCGGAGTAGGTTTTTGAGGCTCTGTGCATGTAACTGATTGAAGAAGATAATAAAGAAGAGAAGAGTTGGTGGACGTAGCCCTAGGGTGGGGGTGAACCACGTACATGTTGTGTTGCCTTGGTTTGTGTGATGTATTGATGTGCTTGTGTGTTTATTTGTTGAGTGATTTAATATAGATGAATGATAGATAGATATGTTAATGCTTAATGCTTAATATTATGGATGTATGTTAGATCTAACTGATATACATATGATTAGTGCTTGAATCTTCTAGATCTGATTTGTTTCATCATGCTAAGTGATGCTAGATGCTAGATCTGGTTGAATACTGTGATACTTTGTAATTAGGGATTAACCGCGGTGTAACTAAGAACTGGATATTGATGGATGTTAACTGTTGAGTGCTATACTAAGTCTTAGAGTCACAAATTTGTGTCCCAGCTAAGGTTGCAGACATCTAAGTCCTGCAACCACCCCTGCCTCTACCTCGGGTGAGACTTCATCTGCTTTGCAGGCATTGTTGAAAGGGTCGGTAGTTATAGCTTTGTTGGTGTGTTGTTGTAGTGTTGAACCCTGGGACTGTTATAACCCTAAATTGCACCACACATGCTTACCTGGCATCAGGCCAAATCATATCTCTTCCTTGCCAAAGCCATGCTGAATAAACTCTTGAAAACCCTCTTAAATCAAGTGGCCTGCGCCCTAACCCTCTACTACACGTGTTGGAACGCTGGAAGGCCCACTACTGCACGCGTTGAAATGCTGGCTGGGCTACTACAGCCCGTGTTTACCTAACAAAGCACAAAAACAGGAAAGTTGCCGACAGGACAAAAAGATTTGGGTCAGTTAACTGAAACTCCCAGCCATGGATCGCCGAGAGATCGTCCAAAACCCTAGCTCCTTCTAGCCTATAAAAGAAGGGGTAGGGGTACTATTTGGAGGAGGAAAATCATAGCAAAGAAACTCTGCCCAATTGCCGAATCCATTTTGTCCCAACCCTTTAGCCTTTCCTCAAGATTAAGGAGAATTCAAGCAAAGCAGTTGGAGGACAAAGAAGAGGAGGATCCTAGGATCAGGATCAAGGAGCGATGGCCGATCTCTATCATTATTGTAAGTTGATTCATCTTGAGATTAATAAAGAATACTTTTCCCATCCCAATGCATGACTTATATATGTTTTATTCGATTGATGCTTAATATCTAACCCTCAAGTAGAAAAATAGCATGCATGTGTAGTGTTTGGTCTTGATTGCAGGATTGTCTTTGGAAGGAGTAGCGCAAGCAAGCGAACAAAAAGTGAAACGGAGGATCTACACCAAACATCAGTAAAAAGGTTAGTAAGTTCTTTCCATGTTTGCATGTGAAAAAGGGTTTTAGGTTTCGGGTGGTAGGTTAAAAGTGATTTCTTAAGGGTCATGATCTACATGCAAGTTTAGCCCTAGCTTGTTAGTCCATAGGGTATTATTTCCCAACAACATAATTGGCGACTCCACTGGGGAAGATACTCTTAAGGTTTCCAGATTTTGTTGAAGGTTTTTGGGTAGTTTGAGGAATTAGATTCTTTGTTTGTTTGTTTGTCTGTTTTCTGTTAGGTTAGAGCTAGCAGGGAACCTGGTTCTTTATACCATTTTTTCCTTGATTTTTCTTGACATTTATTATCGGGACACACAGAGGTACACACGGCCTGCAAAAGGCCTGCACGCATGTAACTCGTGCCCTAACCTTCTACAGCCCGCGTTTGAACACTTGCTGTAGTGGTTTCAGTAGCGTGTAGGGCTCAGAGAGCTCAAGAGGCAGTCTCCTCTTCCCTATCAGAATTTTACATTCTCAGGGGGCTTTCTGGATCCAGTCTAGGTCTTGCTGGTTCATTGTCTTGTCTCAGTTTGCTTTATTGTGTTTTTTTTCTTTTTACAATTAATTTTTCTTTTCTGTTGAAGAAGAAGCATCCAAGACTTTAAGAGACCCTGGTTGTCAATACTAGAGGCCTTTTTCAGGTCTGGGTTGCATGTGTTGTGTTTTGTCTTAGCATTTATATAGGCCCGCGGCCTGTACAAGTTCTGCCCATGGGTACCCACGCGCTGTTATAGTTCAGCGCGCATTTGCACGCGTGCTATTTCAGTGACAGTCGCGGGCTTGATTGGTTGCTTTTCAGCCTAGGTGGGGTAGTCATCCCCTCCTATGGTGAGAAGTGTTCCTCTCAGGGGTTTGAGTCTAGGGCTGCATAGTCAGTAGGTTAGGGCCTCTCATCCTTAGCATGGTTTTTTTCTTAGTTGATTGATTAAAAAGAAAAAGAAAAAGAAAGATTTTGTTTTATGGTTTTTAGACAAGCGTAAGAGTCGGTGCTTTCTTGATTGCCACTGTGCATCTTTGCTCTGGTTCTTTGCGATATTCGCTTTAAGCTAGAATTTTAGTTTGTTTTCTTGGTTTTTTGCTTGTCAGCATTTTCCTTTTGTTGCTTCATTTAGCACTTAAATAAATTTTTTTTATCACTTTTTCATTTGCTTCTTTGTTTGAAGATTGTGTTGCTGCATCAATAGCTAGGAAGAAGTCTTTTTTCATAAGTTTTTTCAGTACATTTAGGAGCATAAGTAGCTCGGAGATTGAGCGAAATTCCTTTATGTTTGTTGCATGAAATCTTAGAAAAGTTGAAAAGAAAAGAAGTCTTTCTTAGTGAAAAGTTGTTGGTTTTTTCATTTTTCGTAAAAGTTTTTGTTTCCAAGCATTTCTTATTCATTTTGCTTTGAGTCTTTACACACCATCAGTTTCACTTTCATACCTTGTGACGTAAAAAAGCCCATAAAAGCAACGCTAATTTAAAATCTATTAGACTCTTTTGTTTGTAGGGTTCATACACTAGCTCAGGACTAGGGCCTTGGAATAGGTTGGAGAGTAAATTCTCTAAGGCCACTCAAACCAAACATTGGAGTCTGTCATAGGGAGTGTAGAAGTCTAGTTAGGTGAAAGTTATCCGGGACCCCCCTCTAACACAGGGGCTAAAAACGAGGTCGTGTAAGGAAAGGTAGTGGAGATAACCCCTCCAAAGCCGGACTGAGCGTAGTGGAGAACACATATCGAGGATTTGTTAAGGGATTCCGTCATTTGCATTTGCCACGGGGATTTGTGGGTCTCAAATCTGTTCGAGGTCCTCAGTTGTCTTCCGAACCATTTGCTCTCGATACCCTTGACAGGTTTTGGGCTTGATACCTTTCTCATTGTGGTCTACCCGACTATGGACTGTACCCGCCTGGTGATTGTTCGCGTGCTGGCAAACTAGTTGCCAATCTTTTCTAGGGACATACACAGGTGACTGCGGGGGTATACCGCGGTACCTAGGATAGACATCAGGCCACACTTTGCAGAGTATACCTGGAGGGTTCTTCCGTATTCTAGTTTCACTTGCATCGGTAAGTTGCTCTAGTGTTGGTTGTTGTAACTGTTCTTCAAAATAGTTAGTGTTTGCTTTTCTTATCTCATAGGGGATTTCTTTTAGTGTGTGTTACTGTTTGTGTGTGTAGAATACCTTAGTGTGTCGTGGATATTCTCACACAATGGAGGATTCAGAGCTCCACTGGTCACGAAGGCTTCTGGGCCTGCCACCGATTATACTGGAGCCACCCCCGCCCCCATTAAGGTGGAAGCTAGACCAACAAGGGTCTTTCGAAACAACCGGGTTACCAACCATTGAGCCTGAACAACTCCTGGAGGAATCAACCGTCAATCTTGGTTCGGTTGAAACTTCAACCACTGATACTTGGCCGCAAGTTATTATGCCAATTAAATTTTACGAATTCCTATCAGTGCCTCACATAGTTATGGAACCAAATTTTGTTACTTCTTTTGGGATTTCTTCCATTCCCACCATCGTTGCTACCACAGGAGAAGCCTCTCCTAACTTGTCATCATCGATCCGAGCCACTACGATCTCAGCCGCAACTACGTCTCATAGTGGTCTGACCCCATCTATCATGGCGGCCACCAATCCCTTCACACCTAGTGCGACAGGCTCTCCGTTTTCATACGGGATGCCTAGTTCAGGTACAAGTCCTGCACTCACTCACTCCACTTTACAGACTTTGGGTCTGGGGGAAGGGAGCTCTAATGCTCCTCTGCAAGGTCAACTTGGGGGAATTCCTGTCCCTTTTAATGATTTTCCTTACGTTGGAGGTCATATCTCTCCTTCGTCCCCTTCGCTTGGTGGTCTGCATCAGTAGCCTGCCGGGCAGCCTGCACACACGAGTTCATTTGGAGCCGGGAGTCAAGGAACACCTGCGCAAACTCTGCCGGTAGGTTCGTCACCGTTTGTTTGGAACGAGACGTTTGGTAGTAACACTCTCACATCCACTGCTTTCCCAGCTGGGGGCACACCCATTTTTGGAAAGTCTACTCCGATGCAAGGTACTATTCCTACGCCGGGGGCACATATACCAGGACCTTGGAACTCAGGACAAGGATCCGTTCCTTCCTCTGGAATGTCGTTCTGGGGTAATTCTTTCCACAATCAATGGAACCTCAGACAGACTTCTATGCCTCTCCCATTGGGACCGACATGGGGTAATCCTACCCAAAGTCCGTCAAACAAGATGAATGCCCAACATCCTATGTCCTTTATGGGGAATCATCCAATGATGTCTCCACAGATGCAAAACCCTTACGTTGGTAAGGGCCATGGTTTCTACCAGAATCCAATCCAGCAGCCAAACTTTTCCTGGCAACCTGGTGCCAGTCAAACTCCAGGACCCTTTTTCCCAGGCTATCAGCAGCAACCCAAACTACCATTCCTGGCGACATTACACTTGCCAGATTTGACAAGGTTGTTAAATGATCCTATCTGTCACGATCTGCATTGGCCTCCTATGCCAACGAAGTTGCCTTTGGACATTCCAAAGTTCGAGGCCAAGCCTAACGAAGATCCAGGTGATCACGTGACTACTTTCCACCTTTGTTGTTCATCTAACTCACTGAAAGATGACTCTGTCCAGTTGTGATTGTTTCAATGCACTCTTATTGGGAGTATCGCGAAATGGTACATCGAGCTTGATCGCTCGTGATATTCTTCTTTTGGTGAACTGGCTATGGCCTTCCTTAACCATTTCCAGTTATCTGTGAGATACGATGCAGGCACAGAGCTGCTTGCTAATTTCAAACAGACGACAGCGGACCATATCTCTGACCATATCCGAGAGTGGCAATGCCAAAAAAGTCTAATCAAAGTGCCAGTTCCACCAGCATTCCTGCTTGAGTGGTTCCTTAAGTCTTTAGTCCCCCAATTATCCAAAGACGTCGCAACTTCTGGGGTTTTCTCTGAGGAAGATTCCATCATGAGGGCTCAACAGTTTGAGCTTATCTATTCTCAGTCTGGTTTATTATATAACATCCTACCGGATGTGCCACGATCAATACTAGATAAAACTAGACAAAGAGTCAAACCACATGTCGATGGTATTGTCGGTTCGACACAAACCAAGCCCACTGAGAAATTGACAAAGCAATTGCAACAATTATCTATACAACACTCAGCAGCCAGCCAGACTACTACTTTGGCCGCTCCTCCTACCCAAACGTCGGAATTACACTCTGTATAGACGACTAACCCAAAGGCCACCCAGCAGCCCGAAGGGAAAAAAAAACAATGCAAGAAGGGTAAGGGGGATAAAAAACCCACTGATAATGCTGGTGAGGGCACAACGGAAAAGCGGAAGGTGAGGTATCCGTGCAGCTTGTGTGTGGAAGACCACCCAACCCATCTATGTCCTCGACTTGCAGAGGCCCAAAAGTTTGTCACACAGCAACAACAGGCTGTGTTGACTAATCCCTTTCAGCATGGGCAAAATTTAACTCAAGCCTCTGCAAGTGCCGAAGGGGGCAGTCAAGAAACCTTCCCTCCTCCTAAAAATTCCTCATCCGTGAACGTATACATGGTTAGGGGTGATGCATTAATAACGACTAGAGCGCACAACTATAGTAAACCAAGCACCTCTGAGAAGGGAAAATAAGCCGAAAACCCATCTCTTCCTCTACAGATCGAGAATACGTTGGGAGAAACGATGAAACACATTCCAAAGGGTGAATTTAAGAGGGCTTCTCACAATCCAAACGCAAGGGCCACCCAGAATTACTCTGTGGTGGAAGATTTATCCCAAACCCCTTCTGCTATGTTCGCTTTGGAGGTCCTCCAAAGTTGCCCTGCTCAGAGGAAAGCCTTGTTGACTTCTTTAGGCTCTACTGAGCCTTGTAACCCAGGTACCATCATGTTAGATACGACTGACTTGAAACCTTGTCTGCCTTACCACGTCGTGTTGCAGATAGTAGTGGCTCATCCCACGAAAATTTTTACATGGAATATCTTTCGCACGGTGGTCGACGAGGGCGCTTCGACTTGCGTTATGTCGTTAGCATGCTGGAAAGCCATTGGTCAGCCCGAGTTGTCTCCATCACCTACTCTCCTTACTGTGTTCGACGGTCATTCTTTCCAACCACATGGCATCATTCCTTCTTTCCTTGTGCAGTTAGGAGGAACGACCGTGTGCGTCGAAGTAGAGGTAGTCGATGCCCCCCTCGACTACAATCTCTTGTTAGGTTGTAGTTGGACTTATGCTATGCAAGCTGTTGTCTCTATAGTTTTCCGAGTCTTATTGTTTCCACATGAAGGCCGGATAGTGACCATTAATCAATTGTCCTTCTCTAGACCTGACCCAACTTTGGGGGCATCCACGATTCCTATGATAGATAATCCTCAAGCCGGTGTCATTAACGTAGGAGTTGTTTTGTGCCCATCTTTGATGGGTACTTTCAATTACCCACCTCCTCATGGCGATGTCAAGTTTATATCGACTCACCATAAGGCTGAGATTTTTCATGTCTCGTCGTTCCACACGACTTACTTTCAGGATCCATGGATTCTTCCTTCCCCATCAGCCATGGTGGATGAGACAAGGCACGTTGGCATGTCCATGCCCTTGTCAGTCGTTGAAGTAGCGTACTCTTTAGTCCAGCAAGCTTCAGCCACCCCTGATTCAACTCCCGCACAAGATTTGGATCCACCTCTAGAGCGTATCTAGGCTTAGGGTTCTCTCGCCAGCACCGATTCGTTAGAGTTAGTCTTGCCTTATGATGAAGCAATAATCGAAGAAATGAATAGTCCAGAAAAACCTTGGGAAGATCTTTATCATAGATCATATTTCCTCCCAGCGTTACACCGAATCGAGGCAGGAGAATTCACTGTCACCATGACGGGAGATCAGCCATGTCCCATTAACCTCTTATCTACCCAGGAAATTTATGCTGAGGGAAATATGGCAACTATCGCTACCACTATACCTATCAACATTTCCCGAAACCCTAGCGTCATGGAGAATGTCTTCGTCAGAGCGGATTTCTCCCCCGAAGAGATTCAAATTTACACTGATCTTTTCAAGGAATTCCGCGACGTTTTTGCCTGGTCTTATGAGGAAATGCCAGGCATCGATCTGAAAATAGTTGAACATGAAATCACAATGTATCCTGATGCTAAGCCTATTTGACAAAAACTTCGTCCAATTAATCCTAGGAAAGCAGCAGCCATTAAGATGGAGGTTGAGAAATTGCTCAAGGCTGGGTTCATATACCCTATTCATTTGACTCAATGGGTGTCAAACCCCGTGCCGGTCAATAAAAAACAAGGCACGATTCGTGTATGTACCAATTTCCGTGATTTGAACAAGAATTGTCCAAAAGATAATTATCCAACCCCATTCATCGACCATATCATTGATGAGTGCGTCAGTTGTGAAGCCTTTTCGTTCATGGATGGTTTTTTGGACTATAACCAAATCCAAATCAAACCCGAGGACCAACACAAAACAACATTCATTTGTCCGTGGGGTACATTTGCCTATCGTAAGATGTCGTTTGGCCTTAAGAACGCTGGAGCCACTTTCCAGTGGGCCATGTCTTTTGCATTTCATGACCTCAAGCATATAGTCGAGGCCTATCTAGATGATCTAGCATCATGCTCTCGCAAGTGGAAGGATCATCCTACACACCTTAGATTAATCTTCGAACGTTGTCGCTACTTCAGGATTCGCTTGAATCCCAACAAGTGCAGCTTTTGCGTCATGTCAGGACGTTTGTTAGGTTTCATTGTTTCAACAACAGGGATCATGGTGGATCCTCTTAAGGTGGAGGCAATAGTCCAATTGCCCCCCCCATGCACAATCTTGCAACTTCAAAGTTTTCAAGGCAAGGTGAACTTCTTACGACGCTTCATCACCAACTATGCCGAAATCACCAAGGGATTTATGTGTTTACTTAAGAAAGATGTTCCCTTTTTCTGGGACGAAGCATCTCAACGCTCTTTCGACGCATTAAAACACGCCCTCACTACCGCACCTCTGCTACGGCCACCTAATTATAACAAAGACTTCTTATTATATCTGGCTGTTGCAGAGTCAACCATAGGCATGGTTTTAGTTCAGGATGATGATTCATTTTCCGAATACGTGATCTATTACCTGAGCCGAGGCCTCGTAGGAATGGAACTTAATTATACCCATCTCGAAACACTTGCGTTGGTATCAGTTCATGTTGTTCAACGGTTCCGTCACTATGTTCTGTTTCGCAAGACCACCGTCGTTGCCGTCGTGAATCCATTCCAATACATGTTGACACGATGAGTCATCGGCGGGAAAATCAGTAGATGGATGGTAATCCTCCAAGAATTTGACTTAGACTTCGTTTCAGCCAAGTCCAAAAAGTCATTGGTCTTCGCAGAACTTATCTCAGAGCTTCCGGTTGAGTCAAGTGACGCTGTTCCTGAGGAATCACCTATCCGGGGGGATATGTTTTTGATTGAATCTTCAGACCCCTGGTATGGAGATATACTAATCTATCTCCAGACTTTGAAGTGACCCACCTCTACTTCTCATGATGAGTGTCGGAGGATATGCCATTAGGCCAAGAACTATCTCATACTCAATGATACGTTGTATCGGAGAGGTGTAGACTGCATATTGCGCCGATGTCTCACTCATGAGGAGGCCGTCATAGTGCTCAACGATTGTCATACAGGAGCCTGTGGCAGTCACTTGTCCGGGTTGGTAACAACCCAAAAGATTTTACGAGCAGGTTACTTCTGGCCCACACTTATGAAAGATTGTATTGAGTCGGTCAAGAAGTGCCATCCATGCCAAATCTTCTCATGGAAGATGAGGGCACATCCATCTCCCATGTTTCCTATCATCATCGTTGGTCCCTTCACTAAATGGGGGATTGATTACACTACATGCAACCCCCTGTCTGCAAGGGGGCACTGCTATATCATCGTAGCTGTCGACTACTTCACTAAGTGGGTCGAAGCTATGCCGACGTTCAAATATGATGGAGAGACTGCAACTCTCTTCTTATTTAACCAGATTATAGCACGGTTTGGCATCCTGAGAGAGATTGTCACTGACCATGGCAGTCACTTTTAGAACCAAATGATGTCTGAGTTAACGTCAAAGCTTGGGTTACGGCAAGAAAATTCATCACCTTACTACCCCCAAGCCAATGGGCAGGTAGAAGCTATAAACAAAACTCTTAAGACGATTCTACAACGAACTATCAACTCAACCAAGTCAAACTGGCATTTGATGTTATACTTGGCATTATGGGCTTACCGAACATCAGTAAAGACTGCAACCAGTTTCTCACCTTTCCAACTCGTTTATGGGCTGGAGGCAATCTTGCCCATCGAATGTCAAATCCCATCTCTGAAATTGGCAGTACAGTTATTGCCAGACACTTCTCCACTTGAAGAACGGTTAGTATACCTTGAGCAACTTGATGAGCAGCATCGCAATGCGGCTCTAGCCAACGAGACTCATAAACATAAGGTCAAGTGTCAATATGATCGGTCCGTTCGTCCTCGGATTTTTTCTGAGGGTGACCTTGTCCTGGTCTATGACCAAGATAAGGACCCCCTGGGGGAAGGAAAGTTTAAACCCATGTGGTTTGGACCCTTCATTGTTAAGGAGGTTTTAGAAAAGGGTGCTTATCGTTTGGTCGATTTTGAAGGGAATGCTTTGGCGGAGCCTAGAAATGGGCTCTACCTCAAGAAGTATTACTCATAGAAAGGTCACCGTGGGTAACTTTTTGTAACATATGTATAGTCTTTGTGCTATTACTTTTTTACATTTCTTTTGAAAAACGTGTCATGGACGTGTCATTGATGTTATCTTTCGTCACTATGGCAAATGTCAAGTGAGTCCGAGGTGTTCATTGGGTATGCGGACGGTGCTATTCAACACATGCGAAGGCTTGCCTTCGCAGCTTGGGTAATCTTTACACCACAGGGTCAGTTATTATCTTCTTGAGGGATATGCTTATGCGACACCACAAATAATGTTGCTGAGTATAGTGTAGTTATTGAGTTTCTTCGTGATGCTTTGTCATTGGGTATCTCTCATCTCCGGTTCTATCTAGAATCTCAACTAGTTGTGTCGCAGCTAAACAGAGTATACCCAGTTCATGACCCAACTTTACACCGACGATTCCTTAGGGTACGTCTCTTGGAATGCAACTTTGATTATATTACATATTTTCATGTTCCTAGGAGTCTAAATCAAATCACAGATACTCTAGCTAATCACATTTTAGATTGGCATCTTGCTCACATATAAAAAGCTCATGATCATACACATGTAAATACATTTTTGTACACACAATCCATAAGACACAAAAAATAAATAAAAACCATATATAAACATCATAAAATCCTCAGAGTACATAGATGGGCACAAGTGTCTCAAAAAGTGGGAACAATAACGAGTCACTGGGGCTTATGCCCTCAAAAAATGTATACATATCAGTGCTCGTGGCACATGAAAGTCTAAAGTCTGTTCATGGCCTATGGGCCCTATTATAATCATATATAGCCTGACCCAAATGCCTAAACAATCGGACCCATGTC
>JZKD02S1656490.1:107032-119541 GCA_000966675.3 Picea glauca
TTCCAGGTCCAAGAAGGTTCAGAGTCCAGCATATACAACAGCGGTGGAGTTGTTGAGATCAGTCTCCAAGTGGGAGATTATTGGTTGTGGAGCCTGATTATCTTCCTGATTCAGATGTCTTTTACTTTCAGTCATGTTTATACCCCATGAAGTATTTACACCCAAGAAGTATGTACACTCTTCCACGTGAGGGAGTGCATAGGGGGGGTACCCCCTCTGCAGGGTCTGGGGGGGCTATCCCCCCGACTGGGGGGTCTGGGGGCAAGCAGGCCCCCAACGGGGGTTCAGGGGTGAAGCCCCCAAAGGAAAAATTGCCTTGTAAATGTATATTGTAATTTCAATGAAAATTTGGACCGTTCATTATAAGGTTGTAGATCTAATGGTAGAGATTATGTTAGGGTTTTTTTCCCTAGAAGGCAACCCTCTTTTATGAGGGAAATGTATTGCAACTATGGTTGATGGCAAATATTGTATTCTAAGGAGGAGACTATGAGAGAAAGAAGAGGAAGTTACAACGAGTTTTGTTGTAGGCTGTATCCCTTCATTTGCAGGATAATAATAAAGGAAGGACCTAGCAATTTCTCTGGTGGACGTAGCCCACACTGGGTGAACCACATAAATCCGTGTCTCTCTTGTATTGTGTATCTTCTATGTTTTGTTTCCGCATTTGTTTTATTTTATTGCTCCATGGTCTTGTTTTTCTAACAGATTTTAGATCTACCTTGAGTGACATAGTCGGTCATGTCATAGTTCAACTTGATATGCACAAAATTTATGCCGAAGGAAACATGGAAAGTATCTCTTCTACCGTCATGATCAATATCTCTCATATTCTTGGCAAGGTTGAAAAAATATACATCAGTGTGGATTGTTCGCTGAAACAAATTCTGATCTACACCGACCTCTTCAAGGAATTATGCGATGTATTCACCTAGTCATATGAAGAGATGTCAGGAATCGACCCTGTACATGAGATTAAAACCTACCCAGATGCTAATCCTGTTCGATAATGACTTAGAGCTATCAATCCTAGGAAGGCCCCTGCTATTAAGGTAGAGGTAGAAAAATTTCTTAATGCGGGCTTTATCTACCAGGTTCCCTTGACTGAATGGGTACCCAATCTCGTTTCGGTGAACAAAAATAAAGGAACCATATTTGTATACATGGATTTTCATGACTTGAATAAATACTGTCCCAAAGACAACTTCCCGACACCCTTCATTGATCAGATTCTCGATGAATGTGTGGGAAGCAATTTTTTTTATTTTATGGACGGATTTTCAAGGTATAACCAAATTCAGATTAATCCCAAGGACCAACATAAGACAAAATTTATTTTCCCTTGGGGTAAATTCGCATACCAGAAGATGACTTTCGGCCTTAAGAATGCCAGAGAAACCTTCCAATGAGCTGTGACCTTCACATTTCACTATCTCAAGCATATAGTCGAATCATATCTCGACGATCTCGCTGCTCACTCCCGTAAGAGAGTGGATCACCCTAAACACCTTCGACTAGTTTTTCAAATATGTTGCCATTATCACATCCGTTTAAACTCTCATAAATGCATATTTTGCATTAGGTCAAGTAGACTTCTAGGATTTTTAGTCTCTGAGACTGGGATCATGGTAGATCTGTTAAAGGTTGAGGAAATACTTTGATTGCCTCCCCCATGCACTATTCATCAACTTCAAGGTTTACATGGGAAAGCTAACTTTTACGACGATTTATAATGAACTATGACAATATTACTAAGGGTTTCATGCGTCTCTTAAAGAAGGACACTCATTTTATCTGGGATGAGCGAGCACAGGAATCCTTCGATGCTTTGAAGAAAGCCTTGGTATCGATGCCTCTGCTGAAGTCTCAAGACTATAGTAGATATTACCTTCTTTATGTCACTGCGTCCAAAGAGACGATTGGCATGTTGTTGGTTCAGGAGGATGATGAGATCTGTAAGCATGTCATTTACTATCTTAGTCGAAACTTAGTTGGCCCTTAACTCAAATATTCTCATGTTGAAAAGATATATTTAGTTGTCGTTCACACACTTCGACGATTATGACACTATATGTTTCTTTTCAAAACTATTGTGGTTGCCAATGTTAATCCATTTCAATACATATTTACTAGGCGTATCAGGGAAAGTACAATAAATGGATTGTCATTCTACAAGAATTTGATCTCGATTTTGCTTCTTTGAAGTCCAAAAAGTCACTAGTTTTTGCAGAGTTAATATTCGACTTCCCTTGGTTATATGAGGAGGTTATTCATGTTGATTCATTTGCAGATGAACACATTTTCCTTGTCTAATCATCAGACCCCTGGTATGGAGGTATTGTTGTCTATCTTCAAACTTTGAATTTCCCTCAACATCTCTCACGAGATGACCGATGACGTATACGATACCAAGCTAAGAACTACCTTATCATCGGTGACACTCTGTATCTCTGAGGAGAAGACAATATCCTGCATCATTGTTTGAATCACAAAGAAGATGAGTCCATTCTAAACGAATTCCATAGTGGATCTTGTGGTGGTCATCTATCCAGGTTTTGCAACAACCCATAAAATTTTGCAAGACAATTATTTTTGGCCGTCTATTTTTAAACATTGCCTCAAAGCTATTAATAAGTGTCACCCCTTCCAGGTGTTCACTAGGAAAATTCACTCGCATCCATCCCCTATCCATCCAATCATTACCATCAGTCCCTTCACCAAGTGGGGGTGGATTTTGTGGATTGAAACCCCAACTTCGGCTAGGGGGAATCAACAGATTATCGTGGCCATAGATTACTTTACTAAGTAGGCTAAGGCCATGCCTATAGTTAAATATGATGGCAAGACTATTTCTTTCTTCGTGTTCAACCAAATTATAGCTAGGTTCGGAATCCCGAGTGAGATTGTCACTGGTCATGGTAGTCACTTTCAGAATGAAATGATGAAAGAATTAAAATTAAAACTGGGGTATAAACATGGTCATATTCCCCTTACTACCCCTACGAAAATGGACAAGTAGAGGCCGTAAACAAGTCTCTCAAGACCATTTTGCAGAAAATTGTCAGCCAAAGAAAATTTGACTGGAATATCATGCTTTACCCAGAACTTTGGACATATCGAACCTTGGTTAATAATTCCACCGTTTTTTCTCCTTTCCAGTTAGTGCATGACGTGGAGTCGATCCTACCTATTGAATGTGAAATCCTTTCTCTTATATTGTCAGTTTCTCTCCTACCTGACACTTCCTATCTCGAACAATGCCTTGTACACCTAGAGAGTTTAGATGAGTAGTGTTGAGACACCTCCACGGCTATCGAAGCAAGTAAACGATGTGTCAAGGTCCAATATAATAAGTCTGTCTATCCTTGACATTATGTTGAGGGTGAATTGGTCCTTCTATATGACCAAGCCAAGGAACCATTGGGGAAAGGCAAGTTCAAACCCATGTGGCAGGGTCCCTAAATCGTGCGATGTGTCTTAGAAAAAGGAGCCTATGAATTAGAATATTATGAAGGGAACATACTAGTTGAGCCTAGGAATGGGATCTTTGAAAAGATATTACACTTGAGCCCCAACATTAGGCCTAACTCTTTATATTCTAATGTATTTTAGTGTATATACATATTCCCTTTGTTTTTATCTTCCCCTTTCTTATCAATTTTTCCCTTGGTTGGGAGATGTCAACAAAGTCTTCAGTCTACATAGGATTCACAAACAGTTCTAGTCATCATACACGGAACTTGGCTTCCACCACTTGGGTTTTTTACTCACCCGAGGGTCTACTGGTGTCTTTAGGTGGCATTTTCCTAGGGCCATCCACGAATAATGTGGCTGACTATAGCGTTGTTATAGAAGTTTTATGTGATGCCATTTCACATGGTATTCACTCGTTAGAAGTTTGCCTGGACTCCTAGTTAGTAGTATGTCAGTTGAATGACAGTTACCGTGTGCGAGTCCCTACTCTACTCTGATTATTATTACGGGTATGAATTTTAGAACGACATTTTGATTTGATTACTTATCATTACATACCTAGAAGTTCTAATTATGTATTTGATGCATACTAATTTTGTTTTAGATTGGCATTTGTCACATAACTAAAGAAAATAAAACACTTTCATCAATGTACACATTGTAACATAAGTAAATATGAAGATTTAATGTTTTTATATATTTCACCTCTCCAAAAAATATGATGTTATAGTACAAAATTGGGGTTGACACCCTCAAAATACATATACGGCTGATCATACAATAGTCACCACATCTACACCTGTTGCACCAGATGTGTGTTATGATAACATACTATGGCATTTTTGAGACGCCGAAAGAGTCATACCCAAGCACGGGGCACACCCACCACCTACCGATGCATTGCCTCCAGCAGATCCTCCACCTGAACCATGGGAATCATCTGTGTCAAATGAGACAGGTTGACCTACATGTTTTGAAGCACTCTATCAAAATCCCCTCCCATTGGATCATCCCCCCGGTGCCTCCATCGATTTCATGGAATTCCATCTGACCGTCATGGACCTACATATGCATCACATACATGTTTATTTAGTACTTGACATCATCCATTTTGTTTTTTTTTCTTATACAAAAATACAAAAAAATGAGATATTCAAAAAATTTGACATACCTATGTCTCTGTAGGCGGATCCAGGTGGTAACAACATATCCAGATCTCCTCTGAAGTCAATCCATGTGTAAGTTTAGTCCTCTAGAGCTATCACCTAACGACTCCACCAGAAAAAAAAATCATCGTTGTAGGGTGTAGGAGCCCTACTACTCCCCTGTCGCCTCATCACCTCAGTCCACCGTGCCATGGTTGGATCGCGAGGTCCATGCGAAACAATATCAACTCTAGGGCCCAAGCCTAGAACCAGCTTGAAGAAAAAAATACACATGATAGATGCAAACCCAAAGTTCCTCTTTCTACCCAGTTTGCAGTCTATTAACTAGATCTCCATGTTGGCCAGCAGTGAGGTGCACTAGTTGTAAACCATGGGTTGTAAGAACTCCACTGAATAGAACATAAGTGGCCTTGATGCCTAGTGCAAAGAGGCCAACCCTATGATCCGTGTCAACACTAGGACAACAATCTAGAGACTCAGATTGTTGATTGCTCTTATCTAGAGTTGGCTCCCTACCTTTTCGGTCCCTGCAATGTAATGAGTGGCTATATAATCCTCTATGTTCATGCTGCTCCTAGCTCCCTAGGATTTGAGTTTTACCACCTCACCCCAACATGACAATCATGTCAAGAAGTATATTTCCTCAACTTCAATCCTCAATGGTTGTCCATCAAGGTTGAAGGTCTCAGTATCTGGATCCCAGTAGTTCACAAGCAACTAAAGCAGTCTCACATGAGCCCTCATACCTTTGAGAGACAAAAACTTGTATAGCCAACATATTTTTAAGGCCATCTGGGCCCCAAGAACTCTCTCCACTGCAACATCCACCTCTTCATGCTCTCTTTCTCTCCACTCTAGCACCATCCTGCAAGATTCAAACCATTTTTTGAGTTAGCAACATTTAAAAAACCTTATCCATGCATATGTACATGAGCTACACCTTACATAGTCATGTATAGGGCTTCTTATACACTGTATTTTTTTCAAACAATCACGTATAGGTATGTGTATATGTGACCCGATGATCTATAGCTCGTGTATACCTTAGTTTCTAGGTTGTGCCCTAAAATACTTAAAAAAGGATACCTAATTACAAATTTTAATCCAATAAAAATAAAGAGAGGATTAAGATGAATTACCTGGTCCAAACGGTTGTCGATTCCATCACTCGTGCCTCCTGCAATCAACAGTTGAAATTCAGGGGAAATTTGGTCCAAAATGCACTATTTAGGTAAAAAATAGAAATGGTATAGTAAAATTGGTTTTTTTTACTATTTATAGAAAAAATTTAACCACTTTACATAGTTTTGTATAATATTTTTTCCTACTGGACTAATACGACAGTGGTTGGAGTTGGTTTTTGTGGTTTTATCCAAGGATTCTTACGTTTTGTAGCGCCATGTCACCCGTTCGTAACTTTGGACAGGTATTTTCATCATCTAGCATACCTGATAGGTCACCAATCCATTATGCACGCTTGCATAATCCTATGACTACATCTCATATGCCTTAGGTACGAACCCATTTAATAATGACACATAACCTTCTATCTGTAACTAGAAGTGTCGTTATCAAATGGTAGAGATTTACCAAACATGGGTACCCTAGTTAGATCCCCTGCTCCATTCGGTGCCCATGCCGATATTGTTTTCCATAGGATTGGGAGTCCCTTGTAGCTAATACATGGATTTATGTTTGAACCTCATTTATTACTCATAAACATGCTGACCTATACCTAGAGGAAACCCAACAATTCTTATTTAAGCTCTTTTCTGACTCTCTCAAAAAGATAAAAGATTGTTGAGTGAACTTGTCTCTTTCACACTTGTAAATATTATTTGAAAGGAAATCTATTTGGTGCAAGTTTATCCATTTTTCAAACCAATTAGATTAAGCTTACGAAAAAGGAAATTTGTTGGCATTAAGTTGTAATTTCATCTCATTCTCTTACTTGCAGTATTGAGCCTATTGTTGATTCTCACTTTTTCATTATAATCCTATCACCTCAACATTTTGCATCATCAACCAAGTAGAGCCTTGTTTATATCCTTTGCAACTTGACACCCTATACCCAAGAGGAAAAATTCCCTCGAGTGTCCATCTCCCACATGCACCTCCTTGCATTGAGCATAGGTATGTTCCTCCACTGGAACTAGTTTCTTACTTGCGACACTTGTTTCCTCCTCTGTATCATAACATTCATTTGAATATGAAAAAACAAAAAAATACGGGTGGGGAAAGAATATTATCTTATATTGGAAGCAGTCATGTTGCCTTTGAACAAAGCACAATTTTTTTTATTCCACTTGTCATCAAAATTTTGGGTTTAGCATGAACTTAGGAAGCTGAGCTCATTACATAGAGTTTTCTCCCCCAAATGGTTACTCTTCCGGTCCCTATGGAGAGTTTGATTGATGCCTTCTGCATCTCAAAGTTTCATCATTGATTCTATGTTTCCAGAGTCTTCCATATGTCTCGTACTCTTGTTCAAAGGATGTATATCAACCTGTGTCGGCCATTCCTCAGAACTCTTGACTTTGCATGTCGGCCATACCCTCAATATGTCTCAGAATTACATGAAATTGTAGTCCTACCATGCACCCTGGTCCTAATTTCATCATTGGTAGGTAACCTTGAACCTAGCAGTCAACATTTCATCATTGGTCACTGACTGGGAGGTTTTCCTTGTGTTCGACGGTAAGAAATCTATTCACACATCAGGATTCATGCAGTGTCTTGGAATCCATTAGCCTTATTGGTGCTTTCCTCGCCTTTGTCAACAATTTTCCTTATTGGCTGCTATTCAAAGGTTATTTTTTGTGTACTGCTTGCAACTGACACACACGAAAGGTACACAAGGTCGTTGGTTCATGAACATGTTCTTCATCCGATTTCCTCCAAATCATCAAGCTCCTGCTTTGTACCTCATGATGAATGATGAGAGATGCCTCGGTGCTCTCCTTTCAGTGGGTCTCCTTCCATTGACTTCAACCCATCTATTCTGGAAACGAGACCTAGATTTCCTATGAGTACCTAGAGGCTTGCAGTCATTAGTGATAGGTTCTCCCACCATCGATAGTTGGGAATACATAAATGTCTCCTGATCGATGGATTATTCAAGTGTTCTACTCTGACACCTTTATTCACACTTGTAAGAATGTACTCGGTGCCTTGATACCTACTTTTATTATCAGTAGGTTGTCTTGCATTTGTTAACGGTATACCTTAATGACTGATAATCAAACAAAGTCTCATTGTGTTCGACCTCAAATTCTTTATTCACACTATGTAGACTTGCACCTTTGGTGGAACATGTAGAAGACTTGAAGACATCAGTTCATAGCTGCAGCTTTCCTGAGTTGTTGCTATCTTTCATTGGACCAGTACCTATGTGACTTCAATGATCACGAGGGATCAAATTGTACTCCATTGTATACATGTATCTTCAGATTTGTTTTGAGACTGGTTTTACTGGGCCTTTTTCATGACTATGACAGCCTTTGGCATGTATCCACCTTTGTATTTCCTATTCATGGCCATGAAAAACTGTTTGGTGTATTTTCACATGGATCTGCAATGTAATTCAACTTGGTAGCCATGTGTGCAAAGTCGATACATATTGTAATATTCTCATGAGAAACTAGTTTGTCCAGTTGAATATCCATTACTCCACTTCTGGGTATTATAATGTATTTCATCCATCGCAGATACTCCTATGACCTCACACATTAGGGGGCATATTTTATAGAAATATTTTCCTCACCCTATGCAAAGTTGCTCAGAAGGCCTTTTTCCATTTCCTTATGAAAACTTGAAGTCCCTTTTTGCAAATCCCAGAGAAAAAAACAATATTTTTCCACATATATGTGCCCTAACTATTATACAAGATGCGTATACATAAGTTACACCATTACAATGCGCATACATCGAGTTTTGTGCCCAAAATTAAAAAGCAGTGACGGGTTTCCATGTCACGTCACAGGATCCATGATCCTTGACCTTCCATATACTGGAAACGTTTCGACTGTAGAAATTTCAATACACTTAATGTATTTCCTGTGATTCTCCTGATCTAACAATTATATGCCACTGTTAAATACATAATTTCTTCTACTAATATTCTTGTGGAAATTAAAAACCACGATCACAAAGTGAAATATCAAGAACACATAACATAGAAGTTTTACCGGGAAAGCTTAAAGCTAAAAACCCCACTATAATATATTATTTATATCATGGATCATGAAACAATCTCATACAAAACTCTAATCCAAGAGTTCTCAATACAATACAATCGTCTCACACTACCATACAAAAATTGACAAATTCATGTGCCAATATTCTGTCTCCAGACAACTTGCCTCCTCTGCACAATCCCTGCAATTAGAATTCTCACATTGAATTCAAATAGCCTAGTTTTCACATGCTCATGAGCATATCCACTCCATGTGTGATTGCATGAGTGCACTTCACTCAAATCACAACTGATAGCCAAATTGTCCCTTTCACCTGTTATCTCAACTATGTCTCCACTGGATCTGACATGCATGTAGTTAACTGTGGCGAATCTTTAGTTGCATGTGAGTTCACTAATTTTGAATTAATTAATAATTAATTCATTGAACTCTCACTAGTGTAAGTTCAGTTACAACTAGTACAACTAGGCTTAACTCACTTAACTAAGTTAAACTACTTCACAACTCTCATAACTACACTTATAACCCTATTACAACTTCAAGTCACCTCCATGTCTAACCAGCCAACCTTTGAATTCAAATTTCCCATATTTAACTGATTTTCCATTTCAGTTAATTATTTCAAGTAATTATGAGATAATAGATTAATATTTATTATCCAATTTATTTAAGGGAAAAGTAAATTAGACACATGTTTCTTGTTGACTTTTCAACACCGACTCAACCCTTCAGTTCCATTTGAAGGATATAAATGGGCCATATCTGAGCTATGAAAAAGAGGAGAAGAATTCAACTTTGAGAGAAAAGTTACTCTGGAGAAATTACTCACTTCATATTGAGTCTGCATCGATTTGTCCTTGTAAGTTTGAACACATTGTTCAGCCCCCAAGCTCTTCCCTACTTTATTAAGAACCTAATTGTGTCTCTTATATGAACTTGCCTTTGGTGGAGGCCCAGTTGGAAGGGACTTAGTTTCTCTATTCCGAACCATGCCGACACAGAAGTTTGTAATTCATTCATTTCTGTCGATTACATTTTAATAGAAATATTCTTTTAATGTCTAATTAATATCTTGCAAACATTTGAATTGTTATTCCACGGGCATATTTGTTATGAATGTTGATGGATTATGCTATTGAATGTGATAACTTTATATATTATCACCATATGCTTGCATTTCTTGGTTGTTGAGGACAAGTTGTAGGTGTATTTCTTTGAGTCACGTCCTCAATGATGGACTTCATCGAACGTCTAGAAGAGGTAGTATCTTTATCTTGTCTTGTTATCATATTTTCTTATATAGCATACATGAATTTAGAGTTGATTTCTGTAGTCATTTCTGTATGTTGTGGTTTATCCCTAGCCATAGAGAGATTTTCCTTGTAACAAGGATCATTGACTTGTGGCTGTTATGAATAGGATATGAACCTCTACAATTGGATAACATAAGAGTACTTTTGATTTCTCCTCCCTCTTGCCCAAAACTTTCCTTTTGTTGGATCATGTTGTCATTGATGCCAATGGTTTGATTGATTGATGTCAAAAGATTGATTTATTGATGATTGATGTAATGTAATATGTATTGTTCTTGATGAGAATGCATAGATGAAGATGGATCAATGAGTTGTCATTGATATCATGAAGATCAATGAGTTGTCATTGATTCATGATGAAGATGGATCGATGTGGTTTCATTGGTATATGATGCATTGTTGAAAAATGTATAGATGAATCATTATTGTCTTATCATGATTGATAATGTGCACAAATGGATGAACTCCAAATTGGTCCACTTATGGTGAAATCCCTCATGAGAAGACGCTTTGCGGATTGAGCTTTCCTAGAAGAATGGTTGGAGGACCCATGCTTGTATGTGGAATAATGAGATGAAGATAAATGAAGTTGTTGGTGAAACTATCCTATATGGATAGTGCTTTCCATACCATTTCTGGTGGTATGTAGAATGTCACATAACTCCTCACGGTTTGAGATTTATGGCCCTACGAAGTTGAAGGACCCCCATGTGTTGGCTTGAAGCCCCAAAATGGTCAAAGAAGTCAAAGTGACCTAAAAGAAAAAATCATTATTTAAATGATAAAGTAAAGTGACAAAGTCAAGGTGGATTATTTAAATAATAAAGAGAAGTGACCAAATCAAGAAATGATAAAGTAAGGTGACAAAATCAAGAAGGAATATTTAAATGATAAAGTATTGAAGAACTTTCTATTTATGGAAAGTGGTTAACCCTAAAATAAGGAAAATATGTTAAGTGAGCTGGAAATGGGTTAAGTGACCTAAAAGAAGAAATCATTATATAAATGATAAATTAAAGTGACAAAGTCAAGGTGGATTATTTAAATAATAAAGAGAAGTGACAAAATGAAGAAATGATAAAGTAAGGTGACAAAATCAATAAGGAATATTTAAATGATAAAGTATTGGAGAACTTTCTATTTATGGAAAGTGGTAACCCTAAAAATAAGGAAAATAGGTTAAGTGACCTAGAAATGGGTTAAGTGACCTAAAAATGGGTTAAGTGACCTAGAGGATGAAAGTATAAATAAGATAGCAATGGTCTCTTGTAGATCATCATTTTTGTGGATCAATGGAGAGCTTCTTCTGAGAATATCTTTTAGAGTATTAGCGGAGAGCTTCTTGTGAGAGCTTCTTGAGAATTTTTGGTGTGGAAAACTTGAGCATATTGAATATATATAGGTGACTGAGGTAACCAAAGGATATCTAAGCCAAATTTCAGAGGGAAGGTGATTAAAAGAGGGCCGGAATTCAGGGGAGGATAAATTCTTTTCATGATGCTTTCTAAGGTATGTTATTTATAGGTCATCTCACCATTTTTGTAATAACTTTTTTTATATAATGATTCAAACCATTATATTGATATTCCATTGAGAAAAAATATCCAAGTATCTATGGTAAAAAAATTATCTTGTGGGTCGTTGTACGTTTGGAGATACATGTCGTGGAAAATAGGGTTTGTGACTAGTCCCGAAACTAGTCTAAAACAAGTGTTTCGGGTAAAAATGTCATAACTTCTTCATAACAGATCCAAATTCAGTGAGACCAATTATGTTGGTTATATTACAGTCTATAGTATGTTTTCTAACAGTTTCATATCGATTCAACAAACATTCTGTGTGGGGAACGCTCTACAAGGTCGCTCTCTAGAATAAGAAAGAATTCAGCAAGGTATGGCGTTTTTTCTATAAATCCTTTTTTGAGAGGTTCCAAGTAGTGAAACATGGAGGAATTTCATAAAACACACTAAAAAACATTGTTTATCAGTTTCATATATTTATTCATTACAGGTACAATGTTATGATTATTTCAAGTTAGGGTTGTTGACTAATCCAAAACTAGTCATGGTTGAGACAAGCAATTGATGAGTTGGCACATACATGAGGTGTATAGTTGATGATGTTGGTACATATTGTTGGTCAACTGAGAGGGGGGGTGAATCAGTTGTTACCATTCTTAAACAATTATGCTTCTTTTAAACTCTTTGCTGAGACACTAAATGATAATCACAATAATGCAGGGAAGTAGATAATGGCAAATTCAGCATCAGTCACACATATGAGAAACATAGAGACAGATATTTCTTGAGGAAACCCATACAGGGTAAAAACCTCTTTTTCTTTATATGATAAGTAATAGT
>JZKD02S1656490.1:125710-145884 GCA_000966675.3 Picea glauca
ACATCAATGTTGGTATTGCCATCAATGCCAAAGGGGGAGATTGTTGGATCATGTTGTCATTGATGCCAATGGTTTGATTGATTGATGTCATTGATTGATTTCAAGTGATTGATTTCAAAAGATTGATTTATTTATGATTGATGTAATGTAATATGTATTGTCCTTGATGAGAATTCATAGATGAAGATGGATCAATGAGTTGTCATTGATACATGATGAAGATAGATCGACGTGGTTTCATTTGTATATGATGCATTGTTGAAAAATGTATAGATGACTCATTATTGTCTTATCATGATTGATAATGTGCACAAATGGATGAACTCCAAAGTGGTATCCTTATGGTGAAAGCCCTCATGGGAAGACACTTTGTGGATTGAGTTATCCTAGAAAAATGGTTGGAGGACCCATGCTTGTATGTGGAATAATGAGATGAAGATCAATGAAGTTGTTGGTGAAACTATCCTAGATGGATAGTGCTTTCCATACCATTTTCGGTGGTATGTGGAATGTCACATAACTCCTCACGGTTTGAGATTTATGGCCCTACGAAGTTGAAGGACCCCCATGTGTTGGGTTGAAGCCCCAAAATGGTCAAAGAAGTCAAAGTGACCTAAAATAAGAAATCATTATTTAAATGATAAAGTAAAGTGACAAAGTCAAGGTCGATTATTTAAATAATAAAGAGAAGTGGAAAAATCAAGAAATGATAAAGTAAGGTGACAAAATCAAGAAAGAATATTTAAATGATAAAGTATTGGAGAACTTTCTATTTATGGAAAGTGGTTAACCCTAAAATAAGGAAAATAGGTTAAGTGAGCTAGAAATGGGTTAAGTGACCTAACAGAAGAAATCATTATTTAAATGATAAAGTAAAGTGACAAAGTCAAGGTGGATTATTTAAATAATAAAGAGAAGTGACAAAATGAAGAAATGATAAAGTAAGGTGACAAAATCAAGAAGGAATATTTAAATGATAAAGTATTGTAGAACTTTCTATTTATGGAAAGTGGTAACCCTAAAAATAAGGAAAATAGGTTAACTGACCTAGAAATGGGTTAAGTGGCCTAAAAATGGGTTAAGTGACATAGAGGATGAAATTATAAATAAGATAACAATGGTCTCTTGTAGATCATCCTTTTTGTGGATCAATGTAGAGTTTCTTGTGAGAATATCTTTCAGAGTATTGGTGGAGAGATTCTTGTGAGAGATTCTTGAGCATTTTTGGTGTGGAAAACTTGAGAATATTGAATATATATAGGTGAATGAGGTAACCAAAGGATATCTAAGCCAAATTTCAGAGGGAAGGTGAAGAAAAGAGGGTTGGAATTCAAGGGAGGATAAATTGTTTTCATGATGCTTTCTAAGGTATGTTATTTACAGGTCATCTCACCATTTTCATAATAATTTTTTTATATATAATGATTCAGACCGTGATATTGATACAAAATTAAGGAAACATATCCAAGTATATGTGGTAAAAAATTCAGCATGTGGGTTTTTGTATTTTTGGAGATACACGCCGTGGAAAATAGGGTTTGTGGCTAGACCTGAAACAAGTCTAAAACAGGTGTTTCGGTAAAAATGTCATAACTTCTTCATAAAAGATCCAAATTCAGTGAGACAAATTGTGTTGGTTAGATTACAGTCTTTAGTATGTTTTGTAATAGTTTTATATCGATTCAACAAATATTTCATTCAGGGAACGCTCTACAAGGTCGCTCTCTAGAATAAACCAGAATTCAACAAGGTATGACATTTTTGCTATAAATCCTTTTATGAGAGGTTACAAGTAGTGAAACCTGGAGGAATTACATAAACCAAACTGAATAATATTGTGTATTGGTTTCATATATTTATTCATTATAGGTACAAATTTATGATTATTTCAAGTTAGGGTTGTTGACCAATCCAAAACTAGTCATGGTTGAGACAAGTAGTTGATGAGTTGGCACATACATGAGGTGTATAGTTGATGATGTTGGTAAAAGTTGATGAGTAATTATTGATGAGTAGTTGACACATTATTGGCATATACTTTGTACATGGTTGGATGCACTTTTTTATGGTACAGGTTGATTACATGTTGTTTGGCATAGGTTGGTGCATGGTTGATGCACTTCTTTATGGTACGGATTGATATCTGTTGAGGATTGTTGCCTCATCTCATTTGGTGCTGAGAATGTAAGATGAGTCTTGAATATAGAGTTGGTGCTCTTGTAGATTTGTACTCTATTCAGTTGTTGCTGAAAAACCCCAGGATTGAACTCCATAATAAAAAGAAGAATTGTACATACATCTTGTGTTCCTTGTGGAGATGATTTGTTGATGATATATTTTGATATATGTTGCTGATATGTATTCACATATAACTTATTATTAATGAAATCAATGAGTGATGAGTAAATGTTGAATACTAACTAATGAGTTTTTTGTAAGAGGAAAGTTTTGGGAAAAAGATCCCCACACTCATTCACACCCCCCCCCCTCTAAGTGTGGTAGGTGTTCCCAACACCTTTGTTATCTATTTCTTTGGAGGAGGCTTGGGACAAGCTTCAAGATCTATTATAGACCACTAGAGACTCGAATGGTGTGAGTTCCTAGGCCCTTTCTACAAAGATACAACTCATCCATTTCCTATCACCTGTAACTCTTCGATTCTAGAATTTTTACAGATCCTTTCTTGTTGTACTACTAGTGACCCACGAGGATCCTCACTTGTTGATCCAAAAATGATCTTTTAAAGACTTGGTTGAATTTTAAGCATGTGTTAAATTACCATTAAAAAACATAAATGAGGAAGGATATCTTAATGAAAGAATGTTGCAGCCATCATAAAGAATACAAAACATAAAGTAAACATTAATAATAACAAACCATAACACCAAGATTGTTAACAGAGTTTGACAGGGTTGCCTGCATCTCCGAGCCTTTGTCTCAGTGGGGGAGGATTTCTTATTAATATTAAATGCTAAAAAATTACATCATAAGTATCTCAAATGGATTAAAAACTAGTCTAGATGTGTTTTACTCGACCTCAAGAATCCAACAAAACTGACGACACTGAAAAAAGTTGAGTGTAGCTCCCCAAAAATGGCCTCCAAAGTTCTCTTCCTCAATGGATTCCTCGCATAAAAATGGCTTAAGCTTCATGAATTATTAAGAATTATACTAATATAAACCTCCTAAGGCTATCACGAACCTCTGGTTTATATATATTGAGTTGGGAATCCTATCCTAACTTCCTCCCAAGATTTGGCCTTAAAAGGGGCTCAAGATCCTAAAAAATGGACAACATACTCCAAAACTCAGCATAATAACAAAAACAAATATTAATATATGGTTTTAAAACCCAAAAATGGAAAATATTTGGGCGCACACCCCTCTTACTCAGGATCTTGGTCACATAAAGGTGCCATGTGGCTTTGAGCTAGGCGCTAACTGTTAATCCCCTGGTCTTCAACTGCTGCTCTGGTCGTATGCCATGCCATATGGCCGAGCATTGGCTCCTTGTCCACCAATATCAAGATATAGGTCTTGGTCATAGGCCATGGTCAGTGGGGATAGCCCCCTACCGACCAGGATTTACCCCCCAAATCCTGCCAAACGAAACTCAAATATTCATTTTTCCACTTGTATAACAAGCAACACATGTAGCTCGAGTGGCTAGTGCTCTTTGGTGAAGTCGTTGGCGAAGGATAGGTCACAGGTTTGATTCAGTCGAAGGTGGAAAATTTTTGAACCGACTGTCATTGGACTTATCTAGGGTGCCACGTGGTCTCCTGTGATTGGGCCACATGTCACCTCTGGATTGGCTCATACAACCCATTCACCGACCCAATCACCTACACAGTCAACTTGTCAAGTCAGCACCGTACACCACCTGTCAAACACAAATCCTACCACCTATCACCACGTCATCATCTTTTCATCCTACACAATCATTCTATATTGCCACATGTCAGTCTATCATTGGGCTATGTCATCATACACACTACCACGTTAGTGTCCGTACAATCCATGTGTTAAATCCGTACCATGCAAAACTTAGCCTGGAAATGCCATATCTACCTGCCATGTGTCAGCCTCTGGTGTTGCCACATCACCCTGATAACATCACCTGCCACATCATGCTAGCGTACTGTTGACGTCGTCAATATGACCTCTAATTGTTGACTTTCACTTTTTTGCATGTTTGGGAAAACGATCAGAATGCGATAACTTTTGCATATGATGTCCATTTTTGAAAAAAAATATATGGCCAGAATTGGTGCGATGAGATCGTCACAATGGTGTTGGTTTCATTTTATTTTGAGAACTTTTGTTTTTAGGCCTTCCTGGATCCATTTTGGATCACTTGTTGTCTACTACGTGTCCCGCAAGAATCCACACTTATTGTCTAATATGTGTCTCGTGAGGATCTCCAAAAGGGCTCCAAAAGGGGTCAAATATTAGGCAAAATGTATATTTTGGATTTTATCCTCTTATGGAGGCCTTTCTCCCCTATAGGGAGTAAATAAAGGCTATAACAATATCCACAAAACCTAAAAAAAACAAAAAAAAAAACAAAAATACAACATTTTGGAAATTTATTAAAAACAAACTAAATTAAATCTAAAAAATAAATAAAAAAGAAAAAAATAAACAATATTGAAAAAACCCTAAAAAATAAAACTTTAAAATCCATTTAAAAATAAAACGAAATAAATAAATTTAAAATACAATGTTTAAATCATTTTAAAAATAAAACAACATCCCACCTGAGTTGAGGCTGAGTCAACAAGGGAAAATTTACTTATGAATGGCTCTAACTCTCTTCACATAGCCTAATTTCCACATTCACAATCAATTTTTCACCTACAATGTTCCAATCCACAACCCTCTTTCTCCATCAACCTGCACAAGCCAAAGAATGAGATCCCCTTCTTGGCTAAGTAGCCCCTTAGGCTATCCCACTTCCCTATAGGGCTCTAACACAAGATAGCCAATAAATCTCACTACTGGTAGTCCAATGATTCTTAGTTGTATTTCAATTCATCTCAATAACAATAATTACTCTTACACACAGTCATGATTCCTTCACAATTTGTGTTATAGCTTGGCATAACTCAATTAAATAAATTCATAAGTAGTTCACTCGAAGAGAGGAATCTCCCCATTTTCCCAACTAAATGATAGTTTGAATTCTCCTTTGAATGTATGAATTCTGAAGAATACATTTTCATGTCATGCAATCTCTACATTTTTCATGAGAAGCCCGTGATTCACCTTTTTAACTCCAATTCCCATGTACCTCCTTGATATAATTAATCCAAAAACTTAGGATAAAATAAAACATGGAATAATAATAATAAAGGTTAATAATAAAAGGTTCTAAGGCTTAGGTTTTGTCACTAGCCAAGGTCTTTTCCCCTTAGCCCATTAAACCTCTTATAATCCCCCTACATTTACCCACTCATGGAATCATAACCACCCAATATCATCCTTCCTCTTCTACATATTGTGATGTATTTATGTTAATTTTCAATATAAAATTACAAATTACAATTGTCTAGGTTTTATCCATCATCATATACAATTAAATTACTAGATTGCACATCAAAATAAGGGTATTACATTTGGCAAGTTGGAACTTGCAGTGACGACCACTTTAGGGAAACTTGTGAAATTGGTCCCAGCGACATAAAAAATGAATGGAGAAATGATATTGCATGTCGTTAGATATACATATGTATGTTGGGAATCTAGAGACTAGAAATTTGTTTGGTGGTGCTTGGGATGATGATTTGCAAATTATATCCTAGAGTCAAATTCTTGCAATTTTCCCCACTAAGTGAAACCATAACTCTATAATTTTACCAACAAAACATGTGTCAGCCATGGGACAAGTGATAGAAGGGTTCTTGTATAGGTACTTAGACATCTTGAGTTCAAAAGAGTGGATGGTTCATTGAACGGAGTCCAAATTTGGGTTTTATAGTGAGTTGTAACTTATGATATAGATCTCTTAAAGGACACACGTGGAACTAATATTTGAGGCATAAAAAATGAAAGCAATAAAAATATTGCATGTCATAAAATCCTACATGTATGTATATGTTTTCCATTCAGAGGCCAAAAACTTGTCTAGTGGAACCCGCGATGATGATTTGTAAAATTGACCCTCGAATTTAACTTCTTGCAATATTCCTCATTGAGAAAAACCCTATCTCCGGAAATTGCTTGATAAAACATATTTCGTCCATGGGATGAGTAGGAGAAGGGTATCCATAGATATATTCTGATGTCATGAGCCCAATGGAGTTGACAATTCATTGGATCTAGGCTTAGTTTGGTTTTTATGGCAAGTTGCAACTCACGACCTTGAGCCCTTCAAGGACACTTCTAAAATTGGTCTTGGGCGAATAAAAAAATTGAAGCAACCAAATTACACGTCATTAGATCCTACATTTGTTTGTCAACCATTCAAATATTAGTAAGTTGTCTAGTGGTACCTAAGATTGAAATTTGAAAATTTGACACCTAGATCTAGCTACTTGCAATAAATTCATTCAACGAAAACCTAGATATAGAAATTTCCCGATAATACATGTTTCAGCCACCAGACGAGCAAGAGAAACCTAGATCTATAAATTTCTTGATAATACATGTTTCAGCCACCAGATGAGCAAGATAAGGGATCCCATAGAGATATTATGACATCATAAATCTAATAGAGTAGATGACTAATTGAACCAAGGCATGATTTGAGTTTTATAGTGAGTTTCAACTCACGACTTGGAGCCCTATACATACACTTATGAGATTTTCCTTGAGGGAATAAAAAGTGAACAAAGAAAAAATATTATGTGCCATTAGATCCTACACCTATATGTTGGCCAATAAAATACTCCAGTGGTTCCCAAGATAGTGATTTGTAAATTTTATCCCTAGATTCAACTTCTCATAATGTTCCTCACTGAGAAAAACTCTATCTTAGAAAATCACCAAATGAAACATGTTTTGACTATGGAAAAAGTGGGACAAGGGTACCCCTAGAGGTATTTCAATGACACGAATCTAACAAAGTTGACAATTCATCAAACCAAGGCTCAGTATGGGCTCTATGAAAAGTTACAATTGGATCCCTTCAGGGACACTTGTGAAATTGGTCCCAATCGAGTCAAGTGTGTTAAATAAAATACTCTAGGGGTTCCCAAGATAGTGATTTGTAAATTTTATCCCTAGATTCAACTTCTCATAATGTTCCTCAATGAGAAAAACTCTATCTTAGAAAATTACCAAATGAAACATGTTTTGACTATGGGAAAAGTGGGACAAGGGTGCCCCTAGAGGTATTTCAATGTCACGAATCTAATAAAGTTGACAATTCATCAAACCAAGGCTCAATATGGGCTCCATGAAAAGTTACAATTGGATCCCTTCAGGGACACTTGTGAAATTGGTCCCAATCGAGTCAAGTGTGTTAATACTAATCTACTGGGATATTTCAAAAGTGGTCAATGGCCAATCATTTCATAGGGCCTGATGTATATAATATTTTAATGGGAATGATGGGACATTATTCAAACAATTCTTATGGTATGATGTAATTATTTCAGGGAAGAACCCGATGTAAGTTCCAAAGAGAGTTACATGTCTATTTGACCCACATAGAAAAATTAGTGCTTGAAGGAAAATCTAGTTGGGTAAATGACAAAAAAACACCTCTCCATAGTTGAGGCGATAGAGGGATATGAGTACATGATAAAAATGCTTATTGGTAAAGTAAAATCTAGTTGGGTAAATGACAAACAAATACCTCTCCATAGTTGAGGCGATAGAGGGATATGAGTACATGATACAAATGCTTATTGGGAAAGTAAAATCTAGTTGGGTAAATGACAAAAAAATACCTCTCCATAGTTGAAGTGATAGAGGGATATGAGTACATGATAAAAATGCTTATTGGGAAAGTTACTTACAGTAAATCTAGTTGGGTAAATGCCAAAAAAATATCTCTCCATAATTGAAGCGATAGAGGAATATGAATACATGATAAAAATTCTTATTGGAAAAATTACGTCATTGTTGGAAACTCTTAAGCCATATAAATTTTGTACTATCCAAGTTTCAAAAAAATCAAATCATATTGACTTTACTTGATGATTACATAACAGAGAGTGCTATATACATATACATATACATATGCATATCATCTTTGCATATGGAAGAGCCCTTGACACAAAGTACTCTTATACTCTTGTTTTCACCTCTCATTGCAACTAACTACACAGATGCTTGAAAGCATAAGTCATTTCAATAAATATTTTCTATTACTAATAATATCAAGCAAAGTATATTCTTTTTTCCCTTTCTATTTGTTTGTTTTTATAGTATGCACTTTAGAGTTTAAATACTTTAATTTTTTTTTAAGTTTTGTCGTGCCTTGCAAAATTAATTGATAAGGTTAATGACAAACAAAATTAAATACATTGGTTAATTTGACTTTGTTTAACTAGTATATATGGGTGTGTTGTAATTACAATGATCCCTTATTACGTCTCTATTGCATTACCTCCAATTTAATCTTTTAAAGATGCCACAACATATTAATTTCATTTTCTTATACTTTGTTGTACTTTAATATGGTCACATAATATTATCAATATAACATAGATATGCATCATGGAATGAAATTAATACTAAATTTTAATATTGAATGTTTTCTTTAATTTTAGGGTACCAGAGCTAATGATTGATTGATGGTGATCCAAACTATGCTAAGTCTAGATTAAAGCTACCCGATGAAGATGCTGCTGGTGGTGGTAGTCAGTGATGTTGCTAATGAGGACATTGATGCTCACTATGATCCCCGTGCAACTGGGGATGTATAACTTATATGATGATCCATATGCATGTTATATTTCGTATCATATTGAATTGTTTCATGGATTATTACTGAGATATCATGATGACACATCTATTATTTTGACTTTAATATATATGGAGATCAAAAAATTTGTCTTTTATGATATTGGTATTTACATCATACAAATATTTGAATTTATTTTTTACTTTTCTATAATTTTGTCTTTGACATGACGATCTAATGATATATTTGACACTATAGTTTCACTTATTTTAATTAAAGTTGATGATGACGATGTTATCAATATTACTTTGTTTATATATACTTGATGTTTTTTTTTTATGGTGAGTTACTATATATGATGATATTGTTATTGTTATATCTTGTTTACAATATATGAGTTTGTTTGGATGGATGTACATTTTTTATATACTTGAATTGATCTTGTCCATTTCCATTAATTTTCTTAATAAATATTATGATATCAATTTTAATTGCGATATTTGTTTAATATTGATACATTTTATTTAAGAATTTTAATATATTTCATTAATTTAATTGAAATTAATAAAATGAATATAATAAAGGTGACACTAACATGGAAGTTAATTTTGGTGCAAAAATAGAGGTTAATGTAGAAGCTAAACATGAGTCTAAAGTGGAAGCTAAAATTGGTGTTAATATGGAAGATGTAAAGGAGAAAAAACTTGGTGCTAAATAAGATGTTATAGTGGATGTAAATATTGGTGCTAAAGTAGAAGAAAATATTGATGCTAAAACATAAGAAACAATTGGTTTTAAAGTGGATGCAAAGCTTGGTATCGCAATGGAATCAAAACATAGTGCTAAAGTGGAAGAAATAATCGATGCTAACTTGGAAGAAAAACTTGGTGCTAGAATAGAAACAAAATTCAATGCTAAAGTGGAAGCCAAACATGGTGCTAAATTGGAAGGAAAACTTGACTCTATTGTGGAAGCTATAGTTGAAGTAACAATCAATGTGGTAATGGAAGACATAGTGGAAGCATAAATCAATGCTATGTGGACATTAAAGTTGAAGAAAAATATTAGAAGCTAAATCCAGTGCAACAACTATTCCAATGTTTGGTGCTAAAGTAAGTGCAAAAGGATGAGTCAATGATAAAATTGATGTAAAACTAGGTGTAGACGCCAACACAACTCAAAATTTGGTGCAAAATTTGTTGAAAAATTGAAATGTTGAGTAGCATTGACTTTAGCACGAGGTAACTATGACAAATTGAAAAAAAACACACCATAATATAGTGCTAAAGTAGACATTAATGGCATGTTTTGTTGTAGTGACATTGTAAGAATAAAATAAACATCATTATTTAAGTTTGATTAGAAACAAACATCTATTACTAATCAATAATGTATGTATCATAAGTTTGTTAGAATATTCAAGAGTACTAAGAGGGGGGGTGAATCAATATAGAGTTATTTCAAAAAATTTAACCTTCAAGTAATACATAAAAATGAACCATTAATCATGTCATTCATCATCACATAAACTCATACACATTGCACACATATTTTTATGTGGAAACCCAGCTGGGAGAAAACCACATAAACGTTTCTTATGTAGTTTCAAGATTTTACAAGCACAAACTTGAAGGAAGCACCCACTCATTGAGTTTTCCAAAAATTAATGGAAGGAGACATTGATCCCCTTATAATGTTTTAAATTATGATACATGATCAAATCAACCTTCAAATACAATCCCAAAATCACTTCTTAAATCTGCATACAAAACTGCTCAAAACTGTACCTCAAATATGCAAACTTGTAAGATTTACCACGAGCTCAATTTTCCATTTCTGATTCTGAAACTTGGAACTACGATATTAGTATATTTTATCCTTTTAATGCAACAAGTGGATTTAAATTTTGACCTACCAATATTCAGATAGAAGTGTTTTATCTTGAACACCTTATTGGGACTAGTTTTTGGATTAGTCACAAACCCTAACTTCCAACAAGTATATCTCCGTACTTGTAATGAATCAAGATTTGAAACTTGTAACCAATATTCATCAATATATTCTATGAAATTCCTCCATGCTTCGCTCCTTGAATCTTCCACAAAAAATTTCTAATGAAAATGGCAAGATGACTCGTTTTGAAGAAGAAAACCCTAGTTTAAAAAACCTCAACTTTCACTGAGTATAACTCCAAACCTATAATGATTCAAGACCTAAAATTCATATCCAATATTTTTCTCTATCACTTTTGAAACATCTCTGAGTTTTTCTATCTGAATCATTTCATAAAAAAAGTTATATCGAAATTTCCAAGATGACCTCCAAAGAAAAACATTAGAACAAATCATCACAAGTATTGATATTCCCTTGGAATTTCACCCTTCTTCACTTCATCTTCCCTTGGAAATTCACTCCTCTAGGATGAAATTTTCTCCTCTTACTTATCTAGGTCAAATTGGTGTGATACAAATGTCAAATGTGGATCCTCTTATTTATATGAATCTTCTCCACATGAGGGGGTGCAACCAAGGGTCACAACTCTTCCTTAAGGATGGTCAACCTTAGAGAATTATTTACTTTACTTGAGGGTCTTCTTATCTTGGCTTTAGGGGCTTATTCACTTGGATTTAGGGGCTTATTCACTTGTTTTGGGGGCTTATTCAAGGATCCTTCAAGTCTCCATTTGTGTACAAATCAAAGTGGGCATGTGGAAACACCCACATGTAATCTCATCCCATGAGGGCCATGCTTAAAATATATGCCATAAGGGGACCACTTCAGAGTTATATACACTTATGTCAAGGCTCCTTAAAGGCTTATTCAAGTGGACACATCATCATCACTTTGAGGGGCTTCTAGGATTTTCTTTAGGGATTATTCTAAGGTTGAGATCAATGACAACCAATTTTCCAACAATCCCCCCTTTTGGAATCGATGGAAACTTATTAAAACAACCATTCTCCCCTTGTCTTCGTGTTCTTATCCCAAATAATGTATTTTCCTCTTTTCTTCATGTTGAATACCCCTATCTTCATGATTCTAGTTTTACTATTTTTCTCTCCCCCTTTGTCATCAATGGCAAAGGGTAACTCCCCCTGATAGAATTCCCCTTTTTGTTCTTATAGAATATTATGGAAATCAATTTGGAGCAGAAATCCTAGTTTTTGTCAAAGATAATCAAATGTCTCCCTAGGAAGATACTTTGTGAATATGTCTACGATTTGTTCTTTTGTCCCATTGTAGTCCAACTTGATATTATTTTATGTGACTTGTTCCCACAAAAAGTAGAACTTAATAGAAGTATGTTTGTTCTTGGAATGCATTGCTTGATTATTAGAGATGTTTATATAACTGGTGTTATCACAGAGTATCAGAATGGGTTCGTCATAATCACTTGTATGTCTTGAAGGGTTTTCTTCATCTAGAGAACTTGAGTACAATATATTTTTTTTGTGATATATTCTTCTTCTAATGTGGATAAGGTTATTGAAGATTGCTTCTTTCTCAACCATGACACTAAGCAATCACCTAAATAGAAATATGCTCCACTTGTACTTCTTCTGTCATAAATAATTCCTTCCCAATATTCAACTATTTAGGTGACCATAGTTAAATCATTTCATTTTAGATACCATAGCCCAAAATCTATTGTTCCTTTAAGATATACGAAGATCCTTTTCACTTCTACAACATGGGTTTCCTTTGGTTTCACTTGAAATATTATGAGATGTACAACTACTTACATTACATTTGGTATTGAAGTTTGTCACATAGTGTAGACTACCAATCATTGATCTACAGAGTCTTTGATATGCTTCTTTAGATTCGTCATCTTTTCTCAACTTGCAACCGGTAACCTTAGGATTACTCACATGTTTACAATCTTCCATTTTGAACTTATTTAACATTTCCTTGATGTACTTGGTTTAGGAAATGAAAATTCCTTCATCTATCTAAGATATATGGAGTCCTGAGAAGAAAGTCAACTCCCCAAGTAGGGAAATTTCAAATTCATTATGCATATCCTTGGAAAACTTCTCACTCAATATTTCATCATCACTTCCAAAGATGATGTTATCAACATACACTTCAATAATAATCATACTTCCTTGATCCACTTTTATGTAGAGGTTACTATCTGCATTTCCCCTTCTGAATTCTTGTTGCTATAAGTACCTATCCAATCTTGAGTACCAAGCTCTAGGAGCTTGCTTAAGTCCATACAAATCTTTCTTCAATATGAAAACACAGTCTTCCTTTTTTTATATTAGAAACCCTTTTCATTGTTCTATGTAGACTTCTTCTAATTCTCCATTTAGAAAAGATGATTTTACGTCCATCTGATACAATTTGATCCTTTTGGAGCATGCATAAGCTAAGAACATTCTTATTTCTTCCATTCTAGCCACGAGAGAAAACATTTCTTCAAAATTTATTCCTTTAACTTGAGCATATCCTTTGCACACTATTCTTGATTTGTTTCTAGTTACATGGCCATCTTCATTTAGCTTGTTTCTAAAGACCCATTTTTCCCCAATCACATTTTTGTCCTTTAGTCTTGGAACTAGTTCCCATGTCTCATTCGTATCTATTTGATTTAGTTCTTATTCCATAGCCTTGATCCAATGTTCATCATTTCTGTCTTCCTCAAAGTTACTTGGTTCAACTGTGGACAGTAATGAAAAATGTCCTTGTTCAGGTGTTTGTTCTTGCCTTCTTCTTCCGGTTTCTACTCCGACACTTCTATCTACAATGATTTGTTCTAGCGGATGATTCTTCTGAACTCGACGGTTAGGTGTCCTAGAAGATGTCTGAAAATATTGCTGGTTGTTTTCTTCTTGTTCTTCTTCTGGCTTCTTCTCTTATTGATCTTCTTCTTCATCTTTCTTTAGCTCTTTATTTTCCCATTCTTCAAAGATGTTTGAATTTCTTCTTTCCTTCCTAGTCTTCAACAAGTATGTTTCATCAACTTTTACATTGCTTCTTTCCACTATCTTGTTGAGTTTTATATTGTAGCACTTATATTCTTTGTTTTTGCATGAGTACCCAAAAAATATGCCTTCGTCCAACTAGGAGTCAAATTTTCCAATCTTCTTGGCTTTCCTTTTTATGTAACGCTTACTTCTAAACACTCTAAAGTGCTCAAAATTGGTCGGTCTTCCTTTCCATAACTCATATGGAGTCTTATCACTATAACTTCTAATTGATCCTTTGTCCAATATATGAACGACTGTATGCACTGCTTTTCCCCAAAATATATCACTTAGCTTGGAGTCATTCAACATGGTTTTTTCCATTTCTTGTATAGTTTCGTTTTTCCTTTTAGCAACTCCATTTTGCTGAGGTGTTCTAGCTATTGAGAATTGTATTTTTATTCCCTATTCTTCATAAAAATCCATGAATTCATTTGAAGTGAACTCACCTCCATTTTCTGATCTTAAGCATTTGATTTTCAAATCAGTTTTGTTTTCAACTAGTTTATTGAATACTGTGAAACATTCAAAATCTTATGATTTTTTCTTGAGAAATAAAACCTATGTCATTATGTTGTAGTCATCAATGAATAACATGAAGTATTGTTCACCGTTTAGTTCTTTTTTTCTTGTGGGCCCACATAAATCAGTGTGTACAATCTCCAATGGTTTTGTCGTAGAGTATTCCTTTGTATTGAATTCAACTTTTGTTTGTTTTCCATGCTAACAGTGCTTGCACATAATATTTGTTGGCTTTGTAATTTCTGGAATTTCTCTTAGAGATTGCCTCTTGTTGATCTTGACAAGATCATCAAAGTGTATATGGCCCATTATCCTATGCCAAAGCCAAATTTCATCTTCTTTTCCCAAACAACATCTTTCTTCTTTAATCTCATTCAATATGTATATGTTGTTTGGAGTCCTTATCATTGTTGCCACTAGTCTGCCTGATCCTTCTTTCCTTATTTCACATTCTTTTGAATTGAATATAAGTATGTGTTCCTGATCACACATTGGGCTCAAACTTAGTAAATTATGTTTCATATTTTCAACAAGTAGGACATTTTTTTCCACAACATATTTATTTCCAAGACTGACTGTTTCTTTTCCTAAAATTTTGGTTGAGTTATCATTTCCAAACATGACAAAATCCTCTTTTTCTTTATTTAATGTTACAAATCTAATTTTGTCTCCAACCATATTCTTTGAGCATCCATTATCAATATACCAATGGCTTCTTCTATCTTGGTATTGTAAGGCAAACCCACATTCCTCAACCTTCAAATCTTCTTGCTTCCTTTTCCAAGTTCTATGTTTTTCCCCTATATGATTGAAAGGAACATGCCTAGTTTCCTTTGAATAAACTATCAAATCACTTCTGCAATTTCTGGCTATGTGTCCAAAATTGTTACATTTGTAGCAATCAATTTCATAACCCAGAGCACCAAAACTTTTATAATTTCTGTCAAACGCCTCACAAGGCTTTCTGGGGTAATTTACTTCATAATTAATCCTGGGATTTTCATAGATACTTATGTTCCATGTGTTTCTACCCTTTTCATAAGCTCTATAATTTATGGCTTTGTGCCCAAAATTATTTCAAGAATAACATAAGCCAAAAAAAATATTTTTGAACCTGGGTGTGGGTGGTCTTCTAGTTGGTGCTTTTCTTCTGAAATCATGATATTTTTCTTGGGTCTTATTCCTTGTTGGTTGTTTATTCCATGTTCCTATGAATACACAATATTCTTCTTGATTCTTCTTTATTTATGGTTTCTATACGTCCTCCTTTAGAGGCTTGCATTCTTCTTTCTTGATGGAACCCTTGATAGTATCTGGATAACTTCTTCTCTCTGCTTCATTTCCTGTCATCATAGATATTCAACTCTCATTAGTATTATTTTTTTTGTATCCAAGTCTAGAATTTTCATATAATGGTTTTTATTGCAGATGATTTCATCTAGTATTTTGGTGCTATTGCCAAAATTTAGTTGAATGTCCTTCTTTTGTAGTTCCTTTCTTATTGAGACTATTTCAGCTTCCAGATTCTCTATTATTTTATTCTTTTCTTCCAATTGTATCTTGAATGTTTTTTCAATCACTTTTGCTTCTTCCAACTGAATCCTTAGATCTATCATAGTCTACTTCACTTCTTCATAAATTTTTCTAGGGTTTTGAAAGCCTTCCTCTAGTTTACTTAAATCTTCTTTGAGAGACTTGTTTTTCTCCCTTGCTATTCTTAGATCACTTAAGTAACTGATCAATTATTCCTCAAGATTCACTTCTCCTTATTCTTCATATTCTCCTTCATTATTTTTAGTAGTTTCCTCTTGAGTCTCTAGCGCCATGAAGAGTACTCTTCTTGAGTCACTATCACTATCATCATCTTCATCGGATGAGGAACTATCATCTTTTGAATATAGAATTTTCTTTTCAAAAAATATTCCTTTATTTATTTCCTTGTCTCTTTTTTTATATTTATTTTCCTTTTTAGGAACTTCTTCTTCATCACTATCCCCTTGCATAAGGACATTTAGAAGCAAAATGACCAACTTTACCACAATTAAAACATTTGAAATGAAGATTACTTTGTACTTGTCGATTTCGCTTTTAATCTTTCTCACAATTTTGTCTTCTTCTTCATTGTTTGAATCATCATTATTGTTGGAGCATGGTTTTGACCTTGGCTTGTTCTTTCTTGTCTTATTGGAGGATTTGAAATTTTCTTCCCTTCTGGATGGATTTTCCTGTTTTGTTCTCATTTCATATGTTGTAAGTATTGCATGTAATTCATCCATACTCAATGTAGCTAGATATTGTCTTTCTTATAGAGCTAATATTTTAGGGTCAAATATTATTAGGAGATATTTTAGTATTTTTTACACAATAATTGAATTTTCAATGTTTTCTCCTAGTCCTCTTATAATATTCACAATTTCATCAAAATGGAAAAAACAAGCTACAATATCTTCATCTTCCTTCATTCTCAAATGTTCAAATTGTCCTTGGTAAGTCTGAAGCTTGGCCCCTTTGGCTTTGGCATCTCCTTCATCAAATTTATTGATCTTGTCCCATACTTCCTTTGCATAATCACAATGCCTAACCTTAACAACTTTTGAACCTGTTAGACCACTTAGAATGGCATTTGTATCCTTTGAATTGTATTCACTGATCTTTTTCCCAGCATTGTTTGTTGGGGGAGAAGTTGGTGCAGTGTTTCCATTTACTACATCTTTCTGAACATCAAATCCTTGTGCCTACAAAAATACTCTCATTCTTATGCTCCAAAAAACACAATTTTTCTCATTAAACAATGGTGTTCCATTTTTGGTAAATTATCTTTGCTTATCCATGATATGCCTTCCAGTGGTTAGAGTGTTTCTAAAGGAACCCGCTCTGATACCAATTGTTACAATATTCAAGAGTAATGAGAGGGAGGGTCAATCAATATACAATTATTTCAACAATTGCAACCTTCAAGCACTACAAAAACATTAACCATTAATCATGTCATTCATCATCACATAAACTCATACATATTGCACACAGATTTTTATGTGGAAACCCAACTGGAAGAAAAACGCAAAAACTTTTCTTAAGTAGTTTCAATATTTTACAAGCACCTGTTGAAATGTTTCCATTTTCAACTCACTAATTCAATGGTAGTTAACTAGAGCTAGTTCTATTTCAGACCATCACTATTATGCATTATTATGCATGCATTCCTAAGTAAAATGTCACAACTTTTTTGATTTTATTAATTATGGAATGCTCTTTCCTATATGAGTGTATATCACTCATTCATTGTATTCATATTGATTAGCTCATTGGAGTAGTGTGAATATGTTTTCTCATTCTTCCATATTGAATCTCTTGTCCTTTTCTTGATAAGCTTTGTTTGTATTTTCTTTAGTTAGGTTTCTTATGTAGGTTTCCATGAAACATTGAAATGGTATCATATCCAAGCTTCTTGGAGCAAACCAGAAAAGAAAAAGAAGAGGAAAATCTGAGTTTTGAAGAGCGTAATCCACGTATCTGAAAGTGTCGCACCCTTTCCCTGTCAGAAGGTGCGATAGTCACAAGAAAAATTATGAAATTACAAGTGTCGAAGGAAGTGTCACACTTTATCCTTGACCATAGTGTGATAGTGTCACATTGTGTCCTTCCAATAGGGTGTGACAATGTCACTCTGTGTCCTTCATATAAGGTGCGATACTCTTCAAATATTTTTTTTTTTCAGTGATTTCTCAGGATTTTTTACTTGCAAATTGAGGGTTAATTTTCAGGGTTTTCCGAACCAATAAGAGGGATGGATATGACACCAATTATTTATTCAAATTTGGTGATAATTCTCACACCATACAATTATTTTGAATGGAAGAAGAAGGCCAAATTCCAACTCAAAAGGAAAGGATTGTACAATTTGATGATGACAAAAGAAACAAAACCTACATCAATGATTGAGAATACCATATTGCAATCAGAAGATTTTGGAGGGTATTTACCTTCATTGATGATTGAGTTTTTCTTCACGTCCTTGATGGGATTGTATTTTTTGTCTTGTATTTTTCCTTTATATTCCTTTTCTAGCTTCAACCATAGGTCCTTGGCGGAGGTGCATTGTCCCATGATTTCTTTGATAGAAACTGAGAGTCCATTGAATATAGTCTTGAGTACCACTACATTGTTCGTCTTTCCTTCTTTTTGATCTAAAAATTTTGAATGTTTCTTTGAGGGAAATGATCTAGCAACAAATCTGTCCCAAACACCTGTTCCTTTTGACTTCAAATACCCTTTCATTTTTATTCTCCATGCCGAGTAATCTGTCTCATCAAAGAAGGGAACTTCTTCTATAGAGGGAATTGCATGTCCATCCATTTGTGTGTGTATGTATCTCCTTCAAGCTTGTAATCCTTATAGTGAAGGCCTGCTCTGATACCAATTGTTGGACACACCAACCACACTGAGAGGGGGAGTGAATCGGTGTATGGATATTTTCACAATTCTTTCTTCCTTTAATTAGCAACCACTTCAAACAATATCATTCATTACTTGCATTCACAATTAGTTTCTTGCATGTAAACATATATCAACAACATTCATCAATAATAAATAACTATGAACCATCATCATAATGAACACAATGAGCACCATATATATGTGTAATATTTTTGTATTATGTTGTTACATGAAGAATACAATCTCTGGGGGTTTATAAACACCAACTGAAAAAGAGAACCAACTCCAAGAGAGTACCAACTCTCAAATTCAAGACCCATCTTCCAGATCTCAACACCAACTGAGATGTGAGGATCCCAACCCTCAAGTACAAGACCTAGCTTGTAGATATAAATAAAGATGTCAAACTATACCAACATTCCATACCAACACAAGTGCATCAACTATGCACAACACAACCTATCACCTCAACCTGTCTCATCAAATTCATCATCTAAATCAAATCAATCACTAAGATAAATCTCAAGAATATGCATAATATCACCAAGATAACCAACAATATACCTCTAGTAATACACCATACTCTCCATAAACCAAATACCATAAACCCTTACATCAACAATACACCAAATCCTCACTGCATTGCAACCTCAAACTGTACCAATAACTTCAGCAATACATCTTATCTAAAAACCCTCAAACTTGTACCACTCATGAATCAATCATGTATCAAAACCACTAACCAATGCCTCTCACAATGCACTGCAAGATATGCCAATAAATAAAACAAAATGCATCAACAATGTACTTCACCAAATATTTGTTGGATCATGTTGTCATTGATGTTGATGGTTTGATTGATTAATTTCATTGATTGATGTCAAGTGATTGATTGATGTCAAAGGATTGATTGATTGATGATTTATGTAATATAATATGTATTGTCCTTGATGAGAATGCATAGATGAAGATGGATCAATGAGTTGTCATTGATACATGACGAAGATGGATCGATGTGGTTCCATTGGTATATGATGCATTGTTGGAAAATTGTATAGATGACTCATTATTGTCTTATCATGATTGATAAGGTGCACAAATGGATGAACTCCAAAGTGGTCCCCTTATGGTGAAAGCCATCACGGGAAGACACTTTGCAGATTGAGTTATCCTTGAAGAATGGTTGGAGGACCCATGCTCTCATTATTGTCTTATCATGATTGATAAGGTGTACAAATGGATGAACTCCAAAGTGGTCCCCTTATAGTGAAAACCCTCACGGGAAGACGCTTTACGGATTGAGTTATCCTAGAAGAATGGTTGGAGGACCCATGCTTGTATGAGGAATAACGAGACGAAGATCAAGGAAATTGTTGGTGAAACTATCC
>JZKD02S1656501.1:0-22807 GCA_000966675.3 Picea glauca
ATTTGTACTTCATAAGTTGTTTTGGCATTAACATATCCTCCTTTCGTATTACACGACCACACTAAAGTACCCTTTTCTACATTTAATTCAAAACCCGACCCAACTAAACCTTTAATATATTTATCCCATTCCTCTTTTTTCCCTCCCTCTAGACCAAGAGTCTCTACCTTCTTCCATCTTAATGAACTTGAATCCTCAATATCAATTGTCCCTGCTTGTACAAGAAATTTTATCCCTTGTGCGTGCAACATACTAATTAAATTCTTTGACATTTTATAATAAGACGATGACCCAATCATTGGATCTACTTCAATTATAATGTCCCACCAATTTCCAGGATTCCAAACAAGTCAATCATTTATGATGGATAATGAGGATGTTAATGCTCTCCAACAATTTGACATACCAGCCCATTTTTTCCTGCCTTCCCTAAACCAATCAACAACAGTTTTCTTTTTCAAATATTTTTTGTGAGTCACTTCATGCCAGAGTCCAGGAACCATTAGGAACCTCCACAAGCTTTTTGCTGCCAAATCTTTTCCAAAAGAGAAAATATTTTTTGTACCCCACCCTCCTATCTTTTTTGGTTTAGCAATTCTTTTCAAGTTTACCAAGTGCATACCTTCTTTTACTTTTTTCTCAGTCCATAAAAAACTAAACATCCTTCTTCTAATTTTGTTTAGTAGGATTTTTGGAATCTTAGCCAATGAGAGCCAGTAAACATGTATGCTTTCTAGTACAGATTTTACAAGAGTGACCCTGCCCCCTAAAGTAATCCATCTATGACTCCAATTTGAGATTATTTTTTCAAATTTTTTCTCAAGCCAGCTCCAGTCTGCCACTGTATAGCAATTTGGTTTAATGAAGAAACCTAGGTACTTAAAACCAACCTCTAATGGTTTAACTTCAAAAGGCAGTATCTCTTTCAAAACTAAGATCTCCTCTTCTATCCACCCTACTTCCAGAAATAAATACTTTTGTGGGATGAAGGACATCCCCGTCGCCTTGCAGAATAGATCAAGTACCTCCTTAAAAAAATTTCATTCTGTGATGATTCCATTCCCAGATAATAAAACATCGACCATAAATATTAAGTGTGTAATTCTGATACCTTTTGCCACTAAAACACCTTCAATTTTCCTTTCTACAACCAACTTCTGGATGGATCTACTCAATCCTTCTACAACAAGTAGGAATAGTAATGGGGATAACGGTCATCCTTGCCTCAATCCTCTTGAACTTTTAAAAAACCTGGAAGGGCTACCATTAATTAAAACAACAAAATTTGCAGTAGATACACACCCCATAATCCAATATGTTTCCTCTAGACTCAGTACAACCTTAAGTAGGGCTAACCTTAAGAAACCCCAATCCACCCTGTCATATGCCTTCAACATATCCAATTTAAGGACCAAATATTTGTTATTTTTTACCTTTATACTATGTAAGGCTTCCCGTGCCACTCCAATGACATCTGTTATTTGTCTACCCTCTAGAAATTGAAATCGTTCCTTTGATAAACAAGTTGAAAGTGAGGCTTTAATTATGGTTGCAATAGTTTTCATGATAATATTGTACGCCAAATTACAGAGTCAAATTGGTTTAAACCCCTAAAAAGTTTCTGGCTTATCCCTTTTGGGGATAAGGGCTAGAAAGATAACATTCAGAGCTCCTGAAACCCTACCTTTTTTTCTAGACTCTTCAACCGCCTCCACAAGTTCATTGTCCAAGAGATCAAAGAAAGCCAGGAAGAATTCAACAGTCCATCCATCCGGCCCAGGAATTTTTGATGCAACAAAACCTTTAAGAGTTGGAATTATTTCAGGTAAAGTAACATGATCAACAATTCTAAGGCCCTCTTCCTAAGAGAAAATCCTAGGATAAGCATTGATAACTGGCAGTTGATTAGAGATAGTGAGGTTTTCCTGAGACTTAAAGATGCTCTGAAAATACCCAATGGCTTCATTTTGTAGGCCCTGTTGACTTGATACAATTGATCCATCCTCCTTATTAATATCCCAGATAACATTGGCTTGTTTTGTAGAGTTTGCATATGCATGGAAAAACTTAGTATTCTTGTATCATGATGCAACCCAATTTATCATACTCTTTTGTCTCCAAGTTTCCTCCTCCTGAGTTAAGAGGAACAATTTTCTCTTTTCTTTTTCTAATACCAATACTTTGTCATCCTCCTTCTAAAAACCCACCGAAAAGTCAGAATAAAGAGTATATAAATAAAATTCTAGTTGCAACAATTCCTCCTTTTCCAAGAGTTTTTTGTTTATTTCCCACTTAATAACCAATGACTTAAGAAGTTTGAGTTTTTGAACAAGTGAGTCCATAGGATTTAAAATCTCTGTCTTCAAGAGTCTGTTCCAAGATGATCTCACTAAGTTTACAAAATCTGGTTCCTCCATCCATACATAATTGAATTTAAAAGGATAACAATGCTTTTCCTTTTCTTGTTCTAAATGTAGAATCAATGGCATGTGATCGGAAATCTTAAAATTACTCACCCAATATCTGTATCTGAGTCCTAACATGGCTAACTCCTCATTTATCAAAAATCGATCCAATCTCTTAGCAATGTAATCATGATCCCCTCTTCAATTTCTCTAGGTAAGAAGAATTTTTATTGGCTCAACATCAACTAGACCTTCATCTTGTATCAAATGGCTAATGTAGGAGTGCAATGGATTTGATCTAGAGCGGGGACCCCACTTTTCTCTATTTGAAATGGTAAAAATTAAATTGCCTCCCAAAATTATGTTGTGATCTTTGAGCAACCCAACCCTCTTAATCTTATCCCGGAAAACCTGTCTGTCTCCATATGGGCCATAAAAAATAACCATCTTCAGCCCTTTGTTTATAACCTTTACCAAACCATCCAAAAGTATCCATGCATGAGTCATAAAAGCAAAGAAGTCAGCTTTTCTCGGATTCCATGCAGATAACAACCCGCCCGATAAACCTAATGAATCCACCCCACATGAATTCCACGTAGGGAGTAGTTTAGTAAAAATATCCCTCACTTTGAGTTCACTGACCATAGTTTCCTTGATAAGAAGAATGCTCTGTTTTACAAGAGATAAAAACCTTTGAGGGCTAAAAAATTTGGATCACCCCCGACTCCTCTAACATTTAAGGTTTACTAAAATCATTTTTTAACCCTTACAAGGGCTTTGTGAGCACTAAGCACCTTTGGACCATGTATAACTAGAAATCCTGAAATAGCATTAGCCTCCTCTTTTCCTAGCTTCCTAGAACTTCTCGTTTTGAGTGCAAAAAAATCTTTTTCCAGGGCTCCAAACACAACCCCTTCACAGTTAGTTGAATCTCCCACTGAACTACACACTGAGGCCATTTTCAATTTCTCGTCCAAAGGGACCTTTACTGAATACGAAGGCAGAGGTTCTCCTCCCAGGTAGATTGAAAGAGGATATCGATTGAGTACTTCTTTATAAGAGGTTATAAAGTTATCTAAGGAATCATCAATCTCACTAAGCACAAATGGGTATGTCTGAGTGTATCCTCCCAAGGATTCTAAAGAGTCCTCTACAACCCCAAATATTTTTGGTTCCAGACCATTAGAAAAAGTTGGCTCAATTGATCGAAAAAGTGGTCCTTCAATATTTATGGAAGCTCGCTCCTCCAATACCTCACTCGTCTTAGCCACAAGATTCTAAGAAAAGGATGGAAAATAGGTCTTCCTATCTCCCAAAATACTAACGTCAGGCTCCCTAAACAAGGACTCAACTCCAACAACCATCCCTTACAAGCCCCCCGAGACAGTTTGTATGTGTCTGAACAAAAGTTTTAATGAATAAAAAAAAACCTACTTAAATGCAAGTAACAACAAGATTCTAAATTTTAGCACCAATGCATTTCGTAATATTAATTTTTTTTTTTAAATATTGAAAATCCAACTTATTTCGTAATATTGATATTTTTTTTAAATATTGAAAAGCCAACATCAGATTGAAAGGGCCTATGTAAGAAGGAAAACAAAAGCCTCTCTAAGCAGGAAAACAATATATATATAATGTTAGCATAGCCTTCAATTCAACTATTTGCACACGTTCTTTTAGAATGAGGCATTAATTAACTAAATACCAAATGCTTCAATACTTATCAAATACTTTAAATGCTTGATGTCTCATAAACTATTAAAAGGATTGATTCATAAATTATTAAAAAACAAAAACAAATATTCTTTACTTAAAACATAAAACTAATTTTTTGCAAATATTTTTTATTAAGTTTATATCATATGCATTGGTGAGTAAAATAAATTTTAAAAACCTGGATTTAGTAAATTTTTTCTCTACCACGTTACTCTTAAATTTCATGAAAGGAAACATTGCACCCCATTATCATAGAATTACATGCAAGACTAATATGCACATAATTATATAATAATATCTTGGTTCATCTCTTTGTTTTCTTATGACTTCACTTCTAGAATTCCATGGAGGACACACGTCCTATTCTTATTTTCTCCCATTAGTGCAAGATCATTATGTACATAATTATATAATAATCTCTTGGTTCATCTGTGCGTAGTCTTATGCCCTCTCTTCTACGCTTGTGTTTTGAGACAATGAATAAAATTTTGAAAACGTACACTAAAATCGAAGCTAGTTGAGGGTGTTATTGCATGGTCCCTTCCCTTTCACAACCTTTGGTTACTCATATTTCATTATCATTTTTTAATAATTTGAAAATCCTATATATGAGATTAATGTGAAATTTCAAAGAAAATGAGATACAAATGTTTGTATTTTGGGTTACATCAAATTTAGGGGGACGATCTACATATTAGAGTTCTAAAGGTTTTTATGCCAAGAGAAATATGACTTGGGGTTTGATATACCATCAATCCCAGGAATCGATGGTGCCACTGCACTGTGCACGCGTTGGACTGGGCATTGCCATGAAGCTTGGCATCGAGGGGGCACGAACCCCATCCTAACACAATGTTGTTATTAGTGGAATGGGACTCGTTTCAAAGGGAGTAGGTGGATCACACCTCACCTTCAAACAATCACTTCCATCTAAAGGGAAAAAACCACAAGAAAAATCAAGCAAGGGGAAATTGATTTAGACAGAGCCTAAACCATCCCGTCCAAAGGTGGCTCATGCTTGGGAACTAGGGAAATGTCTCCTGCAAAACAAAATAGTGTCGAAGTATGAAATATTACTAGAACGTATGGGGGAGAATACACAATACATGGAAGATCACATGCTCATTGGTAAATTTTCGAGCTTATGGCCATCAAAATGATATCTAGTCAGATGGGTCAAGGCTTGGTGGAAGTCCAAAGGTGATATTGATCTTGAAGTGGGCTATAAGTTTTTTTTCACAATGATATTCCATAAATTGGAAGATCAGTACTGGGTCTTTGAAAATGGGCCCTATTTTTTCAATTTGTTTGGGCTATACCTGAGATTCTGAACTTAACACTTTATTCTAGAGAAGGATGATTTCACACATGTGGATCTGTGTCTACATGGAAAATTCTAAGCCTCTTCTAGGTTCCATATGTCTAGAACATCAAGATATTGACTTGATAAAAAAAACATTCTATGAGTGCATCCCATTCTACTGCAAAAAAATCCATGAACACAGACATATGTTCAAGGATTTCCTGTTGAATTCCCCACCCAAAATGGAGACCACATTTGTTAGGGACCTAACCTCCCTAACTCCTCATGTAGGTAGAATAATATATCTTCCATGTAATAAAGGCCAATATTAATAAGGCCTAGTAATAAGGAAGTATAAGTCAAATGTAAGAAGACCCAATAGAAGCTTCCACTTCTAGATCTTCCTCTAGATTGTTCTTTTGGTAGATAGATTTTGTATAAATAGGATTCAAGGGCATGAGAAGTTTTGTCTTGGATATTATTGTAATAGAGTTATACTCTGCTAGATGTTTCTCCCTCGAAGAGGAAAGTGAACATTTCTATCACTAATAAAAGTGTTCTTTCTGGTGTTATTCTGGTATTATTTAGATATTGATCTGGTTATATCATTATTGTTCTTCCATTTCTTGCTAAATATCTATGTTATGCATACTCTATTATATTTGGAATATTGCAAGTGGTATCAAAGCACTTTCCTCAGCATAAAATTGTGGGTTATTTTTTTTTAAGGTAGAGACGTTTTATGACGTCTTAAAGATACAAAGATCTATCGTTCAATGCATAAATCAATGGTTGGGAAAGCATACACGCAAGAACTACAAGTGGTACTTAAGTGCACATTGTTGGCTACCCTTGTAACCCATGTTGGTACCCCTTTGTGTGGTAACATATCAGAAAACACATGTATACAAATCGACCTATATATCATAAATCCCTCTATAGATAAATCGATCGACCACTTGACTGCTGTAGTGCCACCGAGAACAACACTCAGGAAGATACTCTCTAGTACCTAGGTAGTCGATTAGTATCACTAAGGGCACAATATAGCCTCCTTAGTTGGTTCCCTCAAATATTGGGATGAGTACTAATGTTGGACCCCGCACGTATATTAGATATTTATAGGAAAAGAAAAAACCTTGTCTATAGAAACCATGAATACCCTAATCGTTGGGATGAAAACAAAAGAAAAAAAGACAAGATCTATTGGTGTGCAACTATGCCTGTCGCATTCTGGTTGTGCAATTACTACACACTTCTTCCTATTAAGAATTTGGGAATTTCAACACTGCAATATTCTTCAAATCGGAGTATAACTTCGCATGAGTAAAAAAAAAAGTATGGATCCTGCTGGCACCATTCTTTGAGCCCTATCCCATTGGATTCCTCTCTTCACCCTGATCGCAATCAAACCTATTATTTTTCAGCAAATTTTTTTTCCCGTGGACATGAACCCCTTCCGACCTCCTTATTTGGGCCTTACCTCATTGGATTTCCCACCCATCCCTTTTCGTTTTCCCCCTTCATCATGGCACACACTTGTAGCCCAGACTTGGCACTTCAATTCGTTTCACTTTGTGTTGATAGAGACCCAATAGGAATTGCGGCAGTTTAGTGCCAATATTGCCACCATCAATAAAAACATGCATTCCTACATAGTCACAAGAATGGAAACCATCAAATAGGACCTCTCTACCCCGCATGCATCCTTCACTTGCATGATCCATAACAAGATGAATATCCATGCAGAACTTATATCTTCTTATTCACCTTTGCACCTTGAAGGAGAAATTTCCTCCAATTCATAGAATTTACAGTCCCATCACTTTCAATGTGACCTACACTTTCCGCATGTGGATGTGAACAAATTTGATGGCTTGGATCCAACTGAATGGGTAACTCAATTGGAACATTATTTATCTTTGTACAACATTACAGATGAGTTGGCCAAATTCTGTTATGGTGTTCTCCATCTAGATCAAGAATGTTGGCAATGGTGGCAATGGAGAAAAAATGCATGCCAAGGATATGTGGGTTGGACACAATTTGTTGCAGATCTTTATGAGTTCTTTAACACTGACACCAACCATTTAGGTCATTTGAAAAATTTGAAACAATATTGGCACAGTGGAATACTTTATAACTACTTTTGAGCGATTGACTTTTCGCACAGAGGGCATGTCTAATGCGTTTTTCCGAATATGCTTTATTAGTAGCCTAAAGGATGAGATCTGTGCCCACATCCTCATAGATCACCCTCAAATTTGGGTTGAAGATACTAAAAGAGATAAGGAAGCACAACAAGTTGTCTCTTCTCAAACCAGAAAACCCTTATTCATTCCTCGCCTTAAACTAGTCACTCCCCGTTCTCCATCCACTCCACTAAAGATCCATAAATTGACCCAGGAAAAAATGGTTGAAGGCCAACTCAAGGGCCTTTATTATAATTGTGATGAAAAATATTTTCTTGGGCACAAGTGTAAGGAACAAAATATTTTTATGGCCATCTATGAGGATGTTTCTGAAGAAGATGTTGAAGCTCCCTCAATGGTCGAGTCACTTGAACCCATTTACATGACTCAACCTTCCAACCCTCTAGAATTTGAACTGATCATTTCCTTGAATGATCTCACTAGCTTCTCTACTCCCCAAACCCTCAAGCTAATTGGTTACATTAACCATCGAAAGGTCATCATCCTACTTGACAGTGGAAACACACATAATTTTATTCATCATTGCATTTCTCAAGAAACTAATTTTTATATCCGAGCAGTCAAAAACTTTCAAATCATGATTTCTAATCGAAGGTACATTAAATGTGGGGGTTTTGTGAAAATGTGCATCTCCAAATTGTTAAGTACCACATGAAATTACATATGTTTGTTATCAACATGGGTGGTCGTGATATTGTATTGGGTGTCAAATGGATAAGGACTTTGGGCCCCATTTTCATGGATTTTAAGGAATTAACCATTCAATTCAACCAAGAGGGCCAATAGTATAAATTCCAAGGAATCATAGCAGGTTCTCCTGAGATCATTAGTTCCCATCGCATGGAAAATCTCATCAAAAAAGGTCATTCCTACATTATCGCACGACTCCATTCCATTCACTCCATTGAGACACGCTCTGTGCCTCTTGACCTCCAATCCATCCTCTCCAAACATCAAGTTGTTTTTTCCACTCCACAGGGCCTTCCTCCTTCCCCTGTTTTTCATGATCATTACATTCCTCTTTTCCCGGGAATCCTTCCTCCCAATGTTCATCCCTATTGTCATCCCTTTTCCCAGGAAAACGAAATTGAGAAAAAATTTCAAGAATTGCTTGCCCCAAGCATTATCCATCTTATTACTAGCCCCTATTCTTCTCTTGTGGTCATATTAATTAAAAAAGAAGTATCTTGGCCCATGTGTCCTAACTTTCGCGCCCTCAACAAACTCACCATCAAAGAAAAATTTCCCATTCCTATCATTGATGATCTCTTGGATGAATTAAGTGGTTCTCAATTCTTTACTAAACATGATCTTTGTTTTGGCTACCACCAGATATGTATGAAAGAGGCCGACATACCTAAGAATTCATTTCGAACTCGTGAGGGCCACTATGATTTCTTGGTCATTCCCTTTGGCTTGTGTGGTTTTTTAGGCTTAATAGGATATTATCGCAAGTTTGTTAAGACTTATGGAAATATTGTGGCACCTCTCACTACTCTCCTTAAAAAGAATTATTTCACTTAGACTCTTGTAGTTGATCAGGCCTTTCAATCCTTGAAAAAGTATATCTACAATAGTCTTGTTCTGACCCTTCCTAACTTCGGAAAGATCTTTATCCTGGAATGTGATGCTTCTAGGAGAGGAATTGGAGCAGTCCTTATGCAAGATGGTCGACCTTTGACCTTTACAAACAAACAACTGTCCAAGTGACATTTGGGTCAATCGATCTATGAAAAGGAAATGTTGGCTATTTTGAATGCAGTGGACCTTTGGCACCCTTACCTATTAGAGAAAAATTTCCAAATTAATACAAATCATTAGAGCCTCAAGTATTTTTTGGAGCAACATCCTTCTTCCTCGAAGAAACAAAAATGGGCGAATAAGCTATTTGGATATCATTATTAGATCATTTACAAGAATGAAAATACAATGTGGTTATTGACACTCTTTCAAGAAAGTATGAAGATGAAGGGTCCCATTTTTCCATCTCCTTCATTGTACCAAATTGGCTCCAAGTTGTTCTCCAGGAAAGGCTACAAGATCCCAAAATTTCACATCTGATCTAACAATTGCTAGCCAATTCTCCAGTTTCCCCAGGATACTCTTGGGACAATGATGATCTTAGAAACAAAGTATTTATCTATTTAAATAAATATTCACAACTTAAATGTGCGGTGCTTTTTGATCTTCATGTTGCACCCACATGGGGGAAATTAGGGTTTACCAAAACCTATGATCGGGTCAAACATTATTTTTTCTGGGATTGTATGAAATAGGATGTTCACACTTTTGTGGAGGAATGTGATGTTTGTCAATACAAAAAGGGAGAAATAGTCAAATCTTTTGGAACATTACAACCGCTTTCGATTCCACCTACTATTTGGAGGGATATCTCTATGGATTTCATTGTTGGATTACCTAAATCATACAATATGTCAATAATCATGGTGGTAGTTGATCGTTTTTCCACGTATTCTCATTTATGTTCTCTTCAAAACCCATTTACCACCTCCACTGTGGCTCAACTTTTCATGGATCATGTCTTCAAGCTTCATGGCATTTCTCATTCTATTGTTTTTGATCGAGATCCCACTTTCACTAGAAATTTTTTGTAAGACTATTCAGGCTATAGAGAACCCAATTGCATCACAACACCACCTATCATCCCCATACTAATGGTCAAACTGAAGTTGTCAACAAGTGTTTGAGAAGATATTTGAGGTGTTTTGTATCTGAAATACAAAAATCAGTGGGATCAATGGTTACCACTAGTTGAATGGTGGTACAACACTTCTTACCATACAACTACTCACATGACTCATTTTGAAGAAGTATATGGACAAAAGCCACCTTCAGTTCTCTCATACATGCCTGGTGTCTCGAAGGTCCAGGCAGTCGACCAAAATATTACAGTTCATGAGGCTATTATTTGTACCCTCAAAGAGAATTTGGTCATGGCTCAGAATCGCAAGAAGCAACAAGCAAATCAAGATCGCTACGAATGTCAATGTGTTGAAGGAGACTAGGTGTTTCTTCAAATGCAACCTTATAAGAAGACTTCACTCAAGGTGATCTAGATGGATATTGGTGGCCACCCACCTATTCCAACTGGCTCCTCTTGTCCGTTTTTGTTCATCACGTCTTTCTGTACTGCTTTATAATTGTGATTTCTACACTTCTGGGGTTGCTTGAAGCCTCACAAATTATCCAGGTGGATATGGGTGGCCTAACACCTAATCCAACTCGCCTATTTTGTATGTTTTCATGTCAGCACATCTTGTTGTACTTCCAGGGCTGTTTTGAGGCCCTAAACATCATATTTTGGATTTCCACATTCATTTTGTAGATGGAGTCAGAGTCCGATGATGAAATTTCTATCTCTCTGAAAGACCTTTCCAACGGGCTATCACGCACCTAAAACGGAGTTCATATGCAAAAGTTATGACCCTAGGAAGTTGAGGTACCAAATTACACCAACTTACCCATAGGGCCCACATGACTTTTGGCGTTTCACCTTCTAAGGCTAGGTTTTTGGATGTCTAGGGTTTTTCAATTCATGAGTAATATGAAAAGGGCCTATGGAGCCTCATTGTAATCCATTCTTCTCAAACGGATGCACGTAGCATCCACATCTCTTCTAAGAGATAGATACCATCATTCAAGCAAGTTTCAATTCTGCAGTTTTACAGTTTTAGCCTATTTCATTATTTAATAAAAGATATTGTTCACTAAATATTTGTGTTATTCTTCCTATATCTGTGTTTATGGTATTCAGTTTGTAATTAGTTCGTTACGTTCCTAAATCCAGATCAGTGGTATCAGAGAGGTATGCTCTTCATTTATTTTTATTCATGTATGTCCCCGACAAGGTTTGGGTACAAGAAGTTGGGACTCGAGCCAATCAATCCATTATCGGATCAGTCACATCGAGCTCGACAACTACCCATGGGAGATTAAAAGAAATATGATGGAGCAAGAGATCCTATTAAAATGTTGCTCGAGGAAGCCATCGCGTGACAAATGAATGAAATGATGGAAAACTTCACACAGATCCTTCGACGGTTTCCCATAGGAGAAGAATATTCATCAGGCGGCCATGCAACCCCCTTCAAGGTACAGGTAAATTTTGATATTCCATTATTTGAAGGACTGATAGATGCGGATGTTGTAGATAAATGGTTGAATCTTCTTAAAGGATATTTTTCGGTCCACAATTTTTTCGATCAGGAAAAGATCACTTTTGCACTCCTTAAGGTCGTTCCCCATGTTAAAGACTATTGGGATACTTACTCTAATCAAAGGTCCATGGAGGAATATGCAATTTTTGTGGTGGAACCTACATGTGATTCCTTTCGGGACCCCATTAAATAACAATACTACCCTGTTGGAAGCTACAAGGACTAGTATACCAGATAGACCACCCTATGTCAAGAAAGGGACCAGACAGTACTAGACTTCACCAATATTTTCCACACCCTCTGCACCAAATTGGGTATCAAATATTCAGAGCATCATTTGGTGCTCAAATACCATGATTGTTTGCATAGATACATTCTAACATAAATGGAGTTCACGTACATTGTCTCATTCAGCACAACATATAGATACAGTGTCAAGATCGAGCAGAACTTTAAGCAGAAATGACGAGAGTTGGGATCTGCAAACCCCTCATAACCGAAGCAGGGCAAAGGCAACCCCAACCCACATAGCAAGTGACCAAGTCACGATGGCCGCCCTCACAACAATCATTCCAAGCCACAACACAAGAAGGGAAACGAGAAGATGAAGAAGGACACAGGAAAATGGTGTGAGTACCATAAAAGTCCTTGGCACAACACCGACGAATGTCTCTCCAAGAAGTCCCTCATGGTTGAGCTGAAGGATTATGAGTCTGAGGATGATTTTGATTCTGAGTCAAATAATGAAGGAGGGAAGTGGATGATTGATGTTGAACCTAGTTCCACGGTTGTTACCACCAAAGTCTGGCCAAATGAACGAGAAGAACCAGAGGAAGGGGAACGCCTCTTTCACTCGCAGATGTGGGTCAAGGGGGCTCTGATTCACTTCATTTTCGATAGAGGTAGTCAGAAGAACCTAATTTCAACAGAGGTCGTCAAGCGGCCAACGACACTACACCCACAACCCTACACCATCAGTTGGATTCGTCATGGAAGAGATCTCTGTGTCAACCAATAGTTCTGTTTGTCCTATGACATCAAGCCTTTCGAAGATGAGGTACTGTGTGATATTTATCCCCTTGAATTTTGTGATGTTATTTTAGGACAACCATATTTGTGGAAGCATCATGTTGTGTATGAGTCTAGACCCCGTAGTGTTATTATTACTTTGGGTAGAAAATTGTACAGGATCCCAGAGGTGGCACTGCCTACTTCTATTTCTATAATCTCTACTAAGCAATGCAGTAAGGTCATTTCATAGACCGAGAAGTTCATCTTCTTTGTGATCCCTTCTCACAGTAAGAAGAATTTCACCGCCACATATGTGGCCTCTACACAACACCTCTTGTCACATACCCACTACGGAAAAAATAAAATTTTCTCTCTTTCTCAAGGGATAGAATCCCCAAATTCCTACGGGGGCCTAGCACAGGCTAGCTCTTCCCTTATCCACCTCCATGTGATCGTTGGTTATGACCACAGGCCAAGCCAAGAGGCACCTTTTGAATTTCATGACTCAACGATGCAAGAGAGTCAAGTCTTTCAACTCTTCAAACCCCGAAACCTAAAATCTTACCTTCGATGAGATCGACGACTGTGAATATCCCCATGATCCGACGATCCTGGTTGTATCGAGATTTTGGTAATCGGGAGTTCGAAATGCAACGACCCAAACCACTGGTCACTCCATTCCCCAAATTCCGATATGGGAATTCATGTATGAGATCAACGACCCTCGTTGATCTAGATCTGACAATCATTATCCCTCCTAAGCTGAAGGGTGTTGAAAGACACTCAATCTTAATCGTGCATTAGGGTTTCGTATACCGGGATTTCGCGACTTGCAAAGATGAGGGGTCTTTCCCTCTGGTTTCCCGAATGCCGAAACACCGAAAACTATTCACACTAAACCGGCTCAACCATAGAGCGTGTCAGGGTTTTGTATACCAGGATTTTACGACTTGCGAAGACGAAGGGTCTTTCCCTCTGGTTTCCCAGATGTCGAAACATTGACCAGCAGCCACATGTCCCTTCGATGAATGGCTGTGACCTTTAGCCACGATCAACAATTGTGTTCTTTTCGGGATGATCAATGGTTGCGATCAAATCCCAGCTTTCTCCTTTTTGGGAATTTGGGAGAGTCTTTACTGCCATTTCCCCGGTGCCAAATCCCCGATGGATGTGGATCTTTGACATGCGTCCTCTGGGATGGATGATCCTGATGCTTTCAGGACTTTAATGATTCCTCTCTCCCCTGCATGCACCAGGGTAAACCTTGTGTGCTTTTTCTGGATCCGATGACTATCAGTCCCATACACTCGATCTGATGGTTCAGATATATTCTCCTGTGCACTCTTCTCTGGCTGTCTGGACGTATGCTCCAATGGTCCTATTTTCCCTTGCAAATTGACGATTTTCCTTTCAGGACTTTGGGGAAATCTTCACCTCTATTTCCCCGAATTGAACCAATGGTTCAGATCTGATTTTGATCATGATCTCTATCACTCCTGAGCTTTCATACACTCTGAAAACTCCAGAGGGTTTCTCGACCTCTGCACTCCATGCAGGATTCTTGCCTAGGACTTAAGGAGTTCTGGGTTCGGTTTTCCTCGCAGAGAGCCTGTTCCTATCTGCACTACCTCTCCTGAGCTTAACAAACTTCATCCTCCAAGGACTCTTAAACAATTAGGAGGGTTGGCACATGTACATGAAACTGTGTCTGGGGTCGACGAACACACAGTTCGTGACTCTGGCTTATGCCTCCACAGGACACAAGAATTTACAAGTATAAAATCATCTCCTAACCATATAATTTCTTACTGGCCTAGTTATATAATCAAGTAGAAATAAGGGGGATATAGTATATCCATTAGGAAATATGCACAATTCCTGAAACATACATAGTATAACCAATTCATACATAGTTACGGCTAAATTACACAGGGTAGGAAGTTGCTTATCTATTACAGTTTTCCGCCAACCAACTGACTACGGGTGTTCGTCCTTCCACCCAACCATAGGCATAGAGGAATTCATTCTTAGCACTCTGGCCACCCCCGTTCTAAGCCATGATATCACCAGGGAATCCTCACACTTCTCGAGGGTTCTTCCTCCATTTCCCCTTCTGTTTTGTGTCCTGTTCTCTATAACTTAGAGCTTTCTCTCTCGGTTATGGCATCAGTGAGGTTTCTCAGATGCTCCTTAGCATCAAGCTCATGGCCTTCAGTTCGTGACTCGCTGGAGAGCTTCATGCATCTCCCTTGCGAGATCACGCTCCCTCTTGTCTGGTGTCTCCTCTCTCGTCTGTATCCCTCTTACCTTAGAAGGTTTGGTGACCTATCCTGTTCCTTCTGTCAGAAGGAAGCTCACGTCTGCAGGTCCCTATGGTACTTCAAGCTGACAGCCCATGTTTCCATTCATGTTGGTGGTTGATAGCTCAACCACCAGTCCTTTCTTCATTAATTGATTTCTTTCCTTGGGATTCGAAGGAGGTTTGTCATCCTTATCAAGGGAGATTTGGGGTTATTTGATATATGAACCCTCTTGTATAGTTTTCACATTCTTCCTCTAGTGATATCATGGCCAGTACTTTCAAGGCTTCACCCCCACAGTCAGGTATTTGGCAACTCAGTCAATAATACATTTACATTGTCCTCGTGCCTTAGCATGGTAATTCCTATTTTATGATTAATTACAAATTGGGGGAAACGGGGTGTTACACCTCTTTGTGCAGCAGAAACAAGTGGAAGGGATTGTGGAAGAATATAGAGACATCTTTGTCTCAGCTACAAGGGTACCGACACAATGCCAATTCAAGAATCCAATTGATCTAACCCTCGACACACCTCTACCTAATGGACCAGTATATCGACACTCGCTGATGGAGAATGAAGAAATCAGGCATCCAATCCAAGAGCTTCTTCAAAAAGGGCACATCAGACCCATCTCCTCCCCTTGCGAAAGCCTGATTTTACTGGTGTAGAAGAAGGACGGGACTTGGCAACTTTGCATTGATTACAGAGCCTTCAAAAAAATCACAGTGAGGAACTGTTATCCCATTCCTAGGATTGATGACCTTCTTGACCAACTCAAGGGGGCAAAGTTATTCAGCAATATTGACTTGAAGTTTGGTGACCACCAAGCTCCCATCGAACCAACGGATGTTTGGAAGACAACCTTCAAGTCTAAGGAAGGTCTCTACGAATGGCTAGTCATGCCCTTTGGCTTAGCAAATGCACCAGCCACTTTCATGAGGTTGATGGACGATTTATTGAGATGCTTCACAAACTCCTTTTTGGTAGTATATTTGGATGACATCATCATATTCAACAGAACGTGGGAGGAGCACATGCGACATATTCAAGAGGTTTTGATCACTCTACGACAACACAAGATTTATGCCAACTTGGAAAAATGCTCTTTTGGCATGAACAGGGTCTAATAACTAGGCTACATTGTTGAGGAGCATGTGGTACATTTTGATCCAGCTAAGATCCAAGTCATCCATGATTGGCCAGCCCCGCCCACACTAACCGAGCTTCAGAGATTCTTAGGGATCTCAAATTTTTACCGATGGTTCATGTTGGGATTCTCCCATATTTTCTAGGTCATCATGTAGGTGACCAAGGGCAGTGGTAGGGTCAAGTTCATGTGGGGGAAGGAGCAACAATGAGAATTCGAAGATATGAAACGTCGTTTGTGCTCATGTAAGGTACTCTCCTTGCTCGATCTGCAACAACCATTCGAGATTGAGATTAACGCATCTGACTATGCTATTGGCACAGTTCTCACTCAGCACGGGCATCCTGTGGCATACCATAGTGAGAAACTCTCTGATATTGTTCGTAAATACCCCACCTATGACAAGGAAATGTATTCCATTGTACAAGATTGTCATAAATGGAAACATTACATTCTATGGATAGAGACGATCATACACACTAGTCATAAACCTCTGAAGTTCATACAGACAGAGAGGAAATTGCAGAATGATCGCCATCAGAAGTGGTCCACCTACCTACAGCATTTCCATCTCAAAATCAAGTATAATATAGGTATCTCCAATCGTGTCACCGACTTCCTTAGTCGGCCTCCTGTGGCTACACTTACCACTGTGCTCCATTCGTATGGACATAAAACATCGGAGTGGCCCCAACTTTACTAGCAAGATCTATACTTTGCCACCACATATCATCTCTTGGGTGCAGGCGCCAGTGTCACTGATTTTCACATTCGGGATGGACTCTTATGCCACCTGGGACATCTCTATGTTCCTACAAGTGAGTGTGCAAATCTAATTTGGTAAGCCCACTATAGTTGGGTGGCAGGACATTTTGGCATAGAGAAAATTGTGGCCGTCCTTCGGAAAAAAATTTATTGGCCAAAACTTCGACTGGACGTCAGCAATTATATCAGATATTGCACTACCTACACCATTGTCAAGCCGACCATCAAGAAGAAAGGCTTATACACCAGTCTTCCTATTCCTGAGAAGTCGTGGGGTTCCATCTCCATGGATGACATGTCTGTTTTTCCACCCACCAAGCACATAAAAGACTATTTGTTTGTGGTTGTTGATCAGTTTTCGAAGATGGCCATCCTCATAGCCTGTAAGAATATTGTCATAGTGGCCAAGACTCCTAAGATGTTCTTCGAATGATTTTGGGTTCACTTTGGGATACCACAGACCATTGTCTCCAACCCAGACAACAGGTTCCTCAACACCTTTTGGTCGAGTCTCTGGTCTCTGTTGGACACCAAGCTCACAAAATCCACTTCTTTCCACCCCCAAACCAATGGCCAAACCGAGGTCGTCAATCGGATGATTGTGCACATACTGTGCATGTACAATTTTAAGCATCCCTGTACATGGGACAAGAGATTCCCATATGTCCAACACAGTTACAACATGGTTCTCCATAGTTCCAATGGCCATAGTCCATTTCAGGTGGGTTTGGGATTCCAACCCTTGGGACCCATTGATTTTTCACTTCCTCTTGCCACCACATACACAAAATATTCCCCTAATCATTATGCGGTTGACAAAGCCATCAGATTCATTGAGTGGATTCAACACATCTGCCAACAGGTCCAGGATATTTTGCAAAAATCCAATTCTAAGTACAAGCAGTGCCATGATAAACAAAGGGTCCCACACTAGTTTCAAGTTGGAAACAAGGTCTGGTTACATTTGCAGAAGGAGCATCTCACCAGGCCCCATCAGAAGATTCAACAACTTCGTTATGGGCCTTACACTATCACCAAGGATTTGGGTAGCAATTCTTTTGAGCTCAACACTCCACCCTTCCTTGGTCTGCATCCAGTATTCAATGTGGACCTCCTTCAGCCATATTTTCCACCATTATTGGACACCTCTGAGATCTTCTAACAACTGATGCCAACAAAGCTCAATCATGACTACATGGAACAAGCATCCATCGATCAGATAGTGGACACATAGGTTAAGGGCACTCGCCAGTAGCAAATCCAGCTGTATCAAGTTGTCAAGGCAGGGCAACTCCTACACCAAGGCAAGTGGCTCAACCAGGGAAAAATCCAATAGAATTTTCCTCACCTAATGGGGGAACTCAATGCAATGGAGACCATTGCTTCATAAGGGGAAAGGATTGATCCAGATGGATATTGGTGGAAACCCACCTATTCCAACTGGCTTCTCGTGTCCATTTCTTTTTCAGCACACCTTTTTGTACTGCCTTATAATTGTGAGTTCTACATTTCTGGGGTTGTCTAAAGCCTCAAAAATTCTCCAAGTGGATACAGGTGGCCTCTCGCCTAATCCAAATGGCCTATTTTGTATGTTTTCATGTCATCACATCTTGTTGTACTTTCAGAGTTGTTTTGAGGCCCTAACCATTGTTGTTTTTGGTTTCCCACAGTAAGACTCTAGACAGAGTCAGATTCTAATGAAAAAATGTGTATATCTCTAAAATACCTTTCCAACGGGCTATCATGCGCCTAAAACGAAGTTCGTATGCAAACCTTATGACCCTAAGAAGTTGAGGTACCAAGTTACACCAACTTACCCATAGGGACGACATGAATTTTGGTGTTTCACCTTCTAGGGTTAGGTTTTTTTATGTCTAGGGTTTTTTCATTCATGATTAATATGAAAAGGGTCCATGGAGCCTCATTGTAATCCATTCTTCTCATAGGGATGCACGTAGCATCCACATCTCCTCTCAGAGATAGATACCACCATTCGAGCAAGTTTCAGTTTTGTATTTTTACAGTTTCATCCTATTTCATTATTTAATAGAAGATATTATTCACTGAATATTTTTTTTATTCTTCCTATCTCTGTGTTTATGGTTGTCAGTCTATAATCAGTTCATTCCGCTCCTAAGTCTAGATCACAAGGCCGAACATTGTCAGAAACTAGAACCCAAATTGTATGGTCCTTATACAGTTCTTAAGAACATGGGATAGGTGGCCTATTAGTTATCTTTTCCCAGTCATTCTAAGATCCATCTTGTTTTTCATGTCTCCTACTTAAAGAAGGTGATTTGAACTAAGTTCCAAAATCAAACGAGCATCCCTGAGTTTGATGAAGAAGGCTCTATTTGGTTGTAGCCACAAGCAGTCTTGGACAAACGTGAGCGTTGTCTCCATCAACGCACCATCAAGGAAGTGTTAGTATAGTAGAATGATACAACTCCACCAGATGCGACCTGGGATCCAGTTACCATTTTGCAACAATTTCCTCATCTCAGGCCTTGAGGACAAGACTTTTTTTAATGGGGAGGGCATGTTAGGGACCTAACCTCCCTGCATTGATGATTTTAGGGGAGAAATTTCACAAATGGGATAATTTTCAATGGTTTTTCCCCAAAAAATATTCTCCAATTTCCATTTTTTCCAAAAATGATTCGCCCATATTTGATAGAATAAATTCATTTTACCTTAAAAATCACTAAAATTTTATAGAAACTATATAAAATCTTTCGAAATTTGAATATTTTTACAAAAGTATAACCAAACATTTCACATTTTACATATGAATGACTAGTAATATTATCCTATGTTTCTACATTTTAATATAAATTTATATCCTTAAAATTATCCTTGCCTCCCTAACCCCTCACATAGGTAGAATAATATATTTTCCATGTAATAAAGGCCAATATTAATAAGGCCTAGTAATAACAAAGAATAAGTCAAATGTAAGAAGACCTAATAGAACCTTCCTCTTCTAGAAGATCTTCCTCTAGATTGTTCTTTTGGTAGATAGATTTATTATAAATAGGAGTCGAGGTCATGAAAGTTGTGTCTTGTATATTATTGTAATAGAGCTCTGTTGTGCTCGAGGTTTCCCCCTCAAACAGGGAAGTGGACATTGCTATCATTAATAAAAGTGCTCTTTCTAGTGTTATTATGGTATTATTCTAATATTGATATAGTTATATCATTGTTTTTCTGCCATTTCTTGTTAAATATCTTTGTTCTCCATACTATATTATATCTGGAATATTGCAATAGTAGTAGAAAAAAACAAGGATGGTTTCACTCAAGTGACAGGAAAATATTGCAATTCCCTAAAAAACTAGTCAATATTCAAGCTGAAGCACCTTCCATCAACAATTATTTTGAAATATTGAATCAGGCTTAGGAAAATGAGGATATGGAAGGCATGTGCCCCGACCCCCCCAGTGTGTAGGAGAAAGAAGATATGTAACTAATTCAGGAGCCTATTATTGAGCAAATTGCACCATCATCTTATCTGATCTCAGTGGTAGGAGATAAATTTGCAGAAGATGGAGGAGACATGATGATTGAACTAAATGAGTAAGAACAAATCAAAATAGTCCTTGCATATGACTGGAGTCCCAATTTCAGGTTTTTGGGATTCAGGGAAACGAAGCAGTGGTTATTAAAATCTTCATGTCGGCCAAATCCCCGATGGACAAATCCCCGAAATAGATTTTAGCTTTTACATTTCACTCTTTCGGGCCTTCGGGTTTCGGGTATCATGTCCTCAAGAGTTATGACATGGAAGGAATCCTGAATCATGAAATCACGATGGGATTAATTAGATGATAATCATTTTTTTTAATCTCTTAATTAATCACGATTAGTAATTAATATTTAACCTTTCGTGGATTTAAGTGTCGAGACTTCGATAATACTTGACGTGAGAAATCCAGAATCACAAAATTGCGATGAGATTTATTAACATTAATCTTTCTTAATCTTTATTTGACCCAACTTATCCTTTAATACTTTAGTGAATTCAGGGATCGGGGCTGTATTTATTAAGATATCTACGTCGGCCAAATCCTCGATGGCTAAAAACCTAGACTCGTGAGCTCTTTCTCCATGTAGCTTAATTCTCAATGTATGTGGTCGTCCCACTTCCAATGCTTCCATTCATTCTCCTAAGTGACCAAAAGCCAAAATTTCAATATTTGTTACAACAGAGGCTCCATCTAGGGATGGTGCTTTCCTGCAAGGCGCCAAGAACAGTAGACCACGTGCCTTCATCCATTGGGTGACCTAAAATCATCCTTATCAAACTTTGAACTTTGTTGCTTTACTTGCACCTTTCCGAAACAAAAAATTGCTTATGCATTCATTGGACTATGGAGTTGTAATGTTTTAAACAAAACCATACTGGATTCCAAACTAAACTGGAAACATATTGAAAACCACTGTTGTACTTGAGTGCTCAAAGTCAAGCTTATTTTTATATATCACCTACTCTAACTGATATCGTTGCTTTGTTAAAGTATAGGAAAACTTCCAAATCAACCAAACAAGTATCCGACTAACAAACTTAATTACACTTCCATCTTTGAGAAAAAGGATGACAGGAGCAACAAAAAATTTCAAAACATGCCCTGGGAGCAGGTACTTACAGTTTTGAAATTCAGACTTCAAGAAGTTGGAAATAAAAAATTTAGTCCCCCATTTTGACTCGATTTAAACTGCTACTGGATCGTAGAAGGGAAGAGATATACCACTTTCACAATTAATCCATACTTCCTCTTGTTGAGCAAGCTATCTGAAATGTTTTTGCGCACTTTGTCCACTGCTGATTTTTTCTTCCACTAGTGCAAAAATGTCGCATTGAAACTTACTGGTTTGTTGCTCAATGGATGCTAAACAGGGAGGAGAGATCAATTGTTTCAGTAACCCCTCCTTATGTCCTTCACCTGTTGTCCAAAGATCTTCTTGGTAGTTGTCATACATAGGTTGATCTCTTTCATGATGTTGTTGATTTCTTTCCTATTGAACCAAAGTTTCTTGCTACTCAACATCTTCAGAAACACTTTCATCACATTCATCAAACAAAGGACTATTGTAAATTTTTATGTGTGATGAAAAATAAATCTTCTCTTATTGTCCTTTTGGATGTTCATCATAAATAGGTTCATCAGATAACTTAGGAGTGTCATCAGCCAGAAAAATGCTAGGAATATCAACTGTGAAGCTATCTATCTCAAATCCACACTCCTCCAAATCATAGTCTAAAGCATCTTCAAACAACAAACATTCTTCAAGGTTATTAAACATGACAACCCTATCTTCTTCATGAAACAAAACAATGTCTACAAGATGATCCTTTGGCCGGAAATAATCATCATAAATTGGTTTGCTAACTTCCTCTAAAGTTCCATGGTTGTCATGATTTAAAATTAGATTTTCATTTTCAATAATAGAAGAAGTTTCACTCACATGTTCAGGACTATGTGAATGTTGTAGATCTATGTAAGAAGGGGTTGCAACATGATTGTTCAGGAGCAGATCTATCTCTTCTTCTGTTGGTCTATGCAATTTATGGAGCAAGCAACTATTGTTTTCTTTCTCTTCTGCATGTTGACCATGATGCCGAATATCTTCTTCTTGAATGTGATCACAAGATGTTAAGAACCAAACATCAATATAGCATAGAAAAACCTCAGGAAAAGTACTCAACGCCTTGAAAAAGAGATAATTTCAGATAATAAGCCTCTTCGAGGGGGAAACCTCCTT
>JZKD02S1656501.1:27965-38676 GCA_000966675.3 Picea glauca
ATTACTAATCTAAATTACAACTAATGGCCTAAAGCCGACATAAATAAAATAACATTACTAATCTAATATGCCCCAATTAAGTGGTAATGAGCCAATATTAGGGCTTAACACAAGAGCTATCATATCCTACTTTTTTATCAACCAACTATTCTTCATACTGATTATCTTCATCGACTTGAGAAATTTCTGATATTCCTTCCTCCTCTTCAAGAAGATGTGTTTGATCTATTTGTCTTATGAAGTTTATATTACAACAATCTTCAAAAAGTATTTCAGCTGAATAGATTCTTTTACAATGCTGATGAAAAAGTATGTGAAAATATTTCAATGAAGGAATATTGGAATGAGGTAAATATTTATACCAGAGTCTAGCATCTGTTTCCAATGAAAGCATAAATAGTTTCATGAGGACATCTTCATGATGTATATTTAATTCATCCATGAGCTTGTGGAATTCAAACAAGTGTTGGGCGGGATTGTTGTCTGCATATTCTCCAAATTTAGGAAGGACATATTCCCAAGATTTAATGTTTGGAATAGGGTTTGGGAAACCAGAAAAATTTGCAAATTCCAGAGGAGCAAACCTTGCAGCAATCCAAGCAGAGAACGAATCTGACATTTTGAGACCAGTGGAGTCGCTAGTGAATCATGCAGAGTCTTCAAACTAAGGAGACATCAGATGAATGATCATAGCCAATTGAATGCCTATCCCTTGTTCACCATCAAGAAATAGATCTAAACATTTTGTCATATCCCAGGGAATATAACTTCTTTCCTCCTTCCCCGGCAATGGCACCACAAAATGTTTTCGCAAGAGTTGGTTCTAGGCTGTAATAGAGCCAAGCCTTAGCACATTTTAAATGAAATAAATTTTGTCACTCAGACTTGACTTGGGTTGCATGCAAGTAAATTCTAAGATAACCTTGAACCACTTTTGATTGGAAACTGCCCCTTCCAACCCGAGAGAGATCTCTCAAAAATATGTCACAATAGGATATTCAATAAGCTTAACAGTGGGCAGATTTGTGGGTAACAAAAAGTTTTGGGTTTTTAGGGATGATGGATTGGACCGGAAAGTAATCCATTGGGCATGGAGTCAAATGATCAAGCAGGTAATAAGAGTGTTTCGTCAATGGAAATCCATGGAGCAGAGGCGAGATAGAAGATGATTACAAAGGGAAGGATTTATAAAAAGTATGGTAGCAGAATAAAGAGAAAGCATATCAAAATGCAAGGAGCACTTAGCAATGAGTGAATTACAAGCATAAATTAGTGGAAAGAGATAGTTGGGACAGAGCATCTAGCAAGGATGAATTCTGAACCTTCATATCTCTACAAGAAACAAACTATAACCTGTCCAACAACAGAGCATCTAACAAACAGATGAATTCCATTACAAACACAATTACAAATCGGGAAGAAAATGGAAATAAAACCAAGTTAAATGATGTGAAAACAAAACAATAAGTCATTCTCTGAAAACAAAATCACAAGAATCTCTGATATAGATCGAAAATGCTCTGCACTCTTTTATTAAACATGAAAATGAGTGCTACAACCCAGGAGTAATACTCCCCTCCTCTTATCCTTTTAAAAATATGCCCAATATATGTATTGAGGTCGAAATACTCTCTAATATAAAAGATAACAATAGTTACAACCAATTCTTGAAACTTTCTACCATAGAAAATGGGCCAAACTGCCGAAAACTAAGGTTGTGGTTATGGCTCTGTATCTCTCGAATAGCAACAACTATGTATAAAATTAAAGAGTATTTTTTGCATCTATTTATTCTGAGAAAAAAACTCTCTTAGTTTCCTGAGACCCCTTTTCATTTTTCCCAAATCTGCATTTAACAAACATGTGTCGAAATAGGAAAATATGAAATCCAAAAATTAGGGCTCGAAGATGGATTCGTTTCTCCCAATGTGTGACACCTGTAGGAAAACTGAAAGAGGCTAATGATCTCTGATGTGTTAGGCACAAAATAATCCAACCGTTTCTCAAAATGATACTCCATTCGCTAAGAATCCTCATTTGAAAATGATGGCTCAGTACAGTAAAAATGCCATATTTCTGAAAATGAACCTCATCTTGCGGGGGACTTTTGACTATCTTACCAAGCTCAAAATTAAACTATGAAGACACCAATGGACAACTTAGGATTTGTAGATGTTGATTGACTATTCGAACACAAACAACAACCTCTCCACGACTGAGAAAATTGTGTTTTTATAAAGTCGTTTTGCATATGACTGGAGTCCCAATTTCGGGTTTTCGAGATTCGGGGAAATGAAGCAGTGGTTATTAAAATATCCATGTCATCCAAATCCCTGATGCACAAATCCCCGAAATAGATTTCAGATTTTACATTGCACTCTTTTGGGCCTTCGGGTTTTGGGTATCATGTCCTCAAGAGTTATGACATGCAAGGAATCCTGAATCGTGAAATCACGATGGGATTAATTAGACGATAATCATTTGTTTTAATTTCTTAATTAATAACGATTAGCAATTAATATTTAACCTTTCATGGATTTAAGTGTCAGGACTTTGTTAATACTTGACGGGAGAAATCCCAAATCATGAAATTGTGATGAGATTTATTAACGTTAATCTTTCTTAATCTTTATTTGACCTGACTTATCCTTTAATATTTTAGTGAATTCAGGGATCGGGGCTGTAGTTATTAAGATATCTACATCGGCCAAATCCCCGACGGAAAAAAACATTGACTCATGAGATCTTTCTCCATGTGGCTTAATGCTCGGTGTATGTGGTCGTTCCACTGCCAATGCTTCTATTAATTCTCCTAAGTGACCGAAAGCCAAAATTTCAATATTTGTTACAACAGGGACAATGCCAGTTTTTCAATATCGAAGCTTGTGGCTCTGCAGGAGGCTTGGACATTCTTTAGAACCTGACCAAAGTCATATTGGAAAACTTCTTCACAACCAGATGCACTATATCAACTAACTATATGGCCATTGGATCTGTCCAAAGGCAATTTATCACAAATCCCTATGGACCACAATCCCCTACTAACAAAACCCTCTTCTTGGAAAAGTTGCAAAATCTTGGTGCTATAATTCAGGACTTGAATATCATTCTCCTTCTTATCGAAAAGTGAGGGGGTCTGCGAAGGATGGAAGGAGATAGTGAAGGCTTCCAGAACCTTATTAGAAATCTAAGGTTAGTAGACCTTGAAAATATAAATGGAGATTTTACTTGGACTAACAATAGATTGGGAACCCAACAGATTGCAATTCGCTTGGACCATTTCCTCATTTTTGAACCATTGATTCTATATGCCCCCCTCATGGAAGCAGGTGTTTTATCTATAATCATCTTTGATCACTGGCTTATTCAACTATGGTTGTATATTGCCAACACCCCATGTAGAAAACGATTCATATTTGAGAAATTTCAGTTAACCCATCCTTATTTTTAGGAGAAGGAACAAAAATGGTCAAAAGAGGATTCCATTTCATATGGCACTCTAATGTATTATTTTCAGTAGAAACTGAAAATTTTCAGGCAGTCTCTCAAAGAATGGAATAAAAATGTCTTTGGGAACATTTTCCAAGCATAAAGGACCTGAAGAAAAGAGTAAAATAAATACAATAGGAAATCCTTACTCAATATAGCATTGATAAATTAAAAGAGGAAGAGGCTATAGTCAAGCAATAACTAAAAGTAGGATAGTCTTAAGAAGAAACCCTTTGGAGGCAGAAATAAGGAGTCTAGTGGCTCAAAGAGGGTAAGAAAAACTCCAAATCCTTTCATAGATCCATGATCCAGCAAAGGCATCTTAATAAGATCGTCTATCTAGAGGACACTTAGGGACAACTGATAATGGACCATCCTACCATAGAGAAGGAACCAATTAACTTCTATCAGGGTCTACTCATGGAGCCATGTCCAAATATGTCAACAACCACTGAAAAAATAACTCGGCATATTCCCTACCCGATGATGGAGGAATAGAACATTTCCCTCCTTTGACCAATTACTCAGGAAGAGGTGGATCGGGTAAGAAAGGACGTTCCCCCAAGAAAATTATGAGGTTTGTATGGGTTCACCACATATTTTTTTCATCATTGTTGGAGTCTGGTTCAAGAAGATGTATGGAAGTTAGGAGAGGATTCTTGGAACACTTTGAAAATGCTTCCCACTTTCAATGGTACCTTTATTGCTCTTATTCCCAAGGAGGGTCGAGTCTCTCATCCAAATAAATTATTCCTGATCTCACTATTTAATGTCATCTAGAATATTATTATTAAGGTAATAGCTTTTTTCCTTAAACCCCTCCTTTCTTTTATCATTTCTAATACGCAATTAGGTTATGTATAAGGACACCATATAATGGACATTTTTATCCTTTCCCATGAAATCATTGACCCTTTGAACTTGTCTGACACTCCTCACATGCTTATCAAAATGGATCTATTAAAATACTTTGATAAAATAATATGGAAATACATGCGCTCACTCTTCTTTTCCTTCGGCTTATGTGAAGCCTGGGCGAACTAGATCATGACCCACACGTTTTCTGCTTTATTTTCGATATTGGAAAATAGAGTTCCTTCCCTCCCGTTCACTCGCTCTTTTGGAATTCATCAAGGGGACCCTCTCTTGCCCTTCCTTTTTTTCATTATCTTGGAGGGCCTTAGTTGCTCCATCAAGGAAACCATAGTTGATGAATATCTTCATTTCTTTCTCTTCAATGGCATGCCAACCCCCATCTCACTTAACCAATTTTTTTATGATACCATGTTTATGGGAATCCATACAACTATAGAATACCATTATTTAATCCTCATTGTCCTTAATGACTTCAATGAAACCTTTGGAACTTCCATCAATATGGATAAATCCCATATTTTCTTCTTCAATACCCCTTGAGATGTTCAATCCATCATTACTCACATCCCAAGGTTTATTGGTAGATCCCTTATATTTAAATACCTTGACATCCCCCCTCATTGATAATTTCCTCTGGAATGGTTCTTTGAAGGGACTGATATCTTCCCTAAAAAATCACCTCTCCTCTTGGACCTTCCGCTCCCTAGTTCTAGCAGGTTGTTTTGTGCTTTTGAAATACATTTTGTAGGTTGTCTCAATATACATCTTCTCATTCTTTTATTTCCCCAAATCTATTCTTAATATAGTTGGAAACATATAGAGAATTTTTGTGTTCAAAGGCAGTAAAGATGGTAAAAAATGGGCTTTAGTTAGTTGGGAAAATATTTTCAATCCGAAACTAGCTGGTGGTTTGGGCTTGAGAGACCCCGGTCTGCTCAATCAAGTCCTGGGAGAAACAATCTTGTCAGATGGATAGAAACTCGTAGGTATATTTGGAAATAAATATAGAATAATATATACATGTCTCGGGTGGAGGAGGCACAATGGATTCATTGGAATGATCATACGAATGGGTCACTCATCTAGAACGTTTCTTGGAAAAATCACTCCATTGTTCAGGAGCATTCCTTGTGGGATAAAAGGAAGGTAGAGACACTTTATTCTAGTCAGATTCCTAGCAACAAATGCCTACACTATGTCAGTTTTACCAACTATCAAATATTTGGGAAAGCCTATGTCAAGACAAACATTCTTGTGCTATGGACTATTGGAAACACTCTCCCTATTATTAAATGTGGCAAGGATACAAAACCCCCCACAAAGAGCTGGGTATTCATGAATAAATTGATTTTGGGCCTTGGAAATATGAAATGGTGCTTTGTAGAATCTTAGTTAATCATGGTCCATACATCCTTCAATGGGGGAATTCAACCAAAGGGATCTTCATAATCAAGTAAACCTATGGCTTGAAATACCAATTTCAACAAATTCCCAAGGAAAATATCTAGCACAACATTTGGAAAGCGAACTTATTGCCCAAAATCAGTACTTTCATATGGTTGGTAGCCCATAGGAAGATCCTAAATTGGGATAATATTCAGAGGAGGGGATTCATTGGTCCATATGTGTGTCCCCTCTGTCTTCATAAAGAGGAAACCATGGAGGACCTTCTCAACCAGTGTGATTACAAATTAAATATCTGGGACCAAGTAGCTCAAACAATCAGAACTATCGACTACCACAGAGAAAGCTTCACAACCACTAGTGATTGATGTCATTCCTCCTCTTTTAAAAGTACCATGTTAAACAAAATATGGAAAATGTTGTTGGGATTCATCTTGTGTTAGTTATGGAAGGAGAGCAATAGAATGATCTTCCTCTCTTCAAGCTTCATGACCATACCTTTGGGGATTCTTGTAGACTTCTTCAAATGCACCCTCTACATCTGTTTACAACAATGACAACTACTTATGTTTGTTGACATCAATAAAATCCAACTTTCCAAAAACATCAAGGATAACCATCTGTCCAACAATCTCCCCATTTGACATTGATGGAAACACTCATACTCCAACATGCATACTCCACCTGTGACCAATTCTCCTCCAATGTTTATTTCCCCATTTGACATCAATGGAAAAGGGTATCTTCCCTTGGGGATTCCCCCCCTGTCTTCATTATTCTAATATTTATCTTCTAAACTTTTTCTCTCACAACTTCTCTCCCTTGACTTCTCTGCAAGATGTCATGTAGATCAATGTAAGATTTTTGTAGATACTTCCTTTCCTCTCCTTCAGTTTTCTTGTCGATTGGTGCTTCCTCTTGTGATTCAATGACATATATTAAAAGAATTGAAAGTTACTTGACTTCAATTCTTGACGCAGAGATATCGGCCCTTGGCCAATGTCCGCTCACAGGATCGTTCTATATGCCCTTTGAACCGGATCGGTTCTCTCGGATTCTCTGTTGGAATCCCCTTTCAAATCGATCCACAGGTTCTTTTTCGCGGTTCGTGATTTCACGAGTTCGCGAGTCGTGACTTCTGAATCTTCCTCTGTGATCTCGCAATACCCAAGATCATGAAATGGGTATAGCTCTCCCTCTGTCAGCGCCCTCCTTGCGTGACCATCGGCTAGGCTAAGCACTAGTGCCTTTCGCCTCTCGCACCTTCGCGAGTTCAAAGGTTCAACCTTTGGCACCTTCTTTCTCGAACCCCCGAGAGGAGAGATTTGAATTTTCTCCTCTCGTTCTTGCTACTTGCAACTTCACGAGTCGAAGGCTCAAGCTTTCGTTCCCTTATCTCCCGAGTCCCCAAGACGCGAGAGGTCAATGGGTTGTTGACTCCTACAAATGCGTGACGTGTGTCCAACTGATTATTTCTTGGGCCCACCGTGTGTTTCTTCCACGTGTCTCTTATGTGCAACCTCAGCACTTCGCGACTTTGCCTTTCGCAACTCGGGGCACCCAAACTTTGAGCTTTCACCTTACGAAACCCCGAATTCGCAAGATCCCTAGATCTCTACCACCTATCCTTCTCCTAATGGACGACTGCGATTCTTTCGTGGTTTCATGACTTTAGAACTTTCGGGACAAGAGTCTTGACCTCTTACCCTTCGATATGCCGAAACGACGAAATTCTGACACGTCGTCTACGCAAGTCCCACACGGAACTTCCCGCCTTCTTCGAAGTTTTGGACCTCGTGACTTCGTGAGTGCTGATGTTGAACTTCTGACTCTCCAACTCATGAAACCCCGAAATTGTCAACAAAGTCTGACTTCCATGTTGGCAAGCACACCACCTGTCCACTCTCAGATGGACGGTCTCGATTAACTTTGCAGCTTCGCCACTCGCGAAGTTGAAAAACTTCTCTTTTGGACCTCCGATGTCCAAGTGCCCTATACAGGTGAGCTCACGACATGTGTCCTCCTTCTAGCAAACGGCTCAGATTCCTTCGCTATTTCGGGACTTCGCCTTTCACTATTTCGCGAGTCTCGCTACAAAGGTTTCAACCCTTCACCTGTTGAAACCCCGAGATGCAAAATATGTGGGTGATCCAACGGCCCTGTTGGCCCAGATCCTACAGCTAAATTTTCCCCCTAAGCTTAAACAAAAAAAAATACACAACCACCGTAAACCTCCTTGCTCCTCTGCAAGATCTGACGGTTCTCGGAACCTCGTGAATTCCCCTCAGAGAATTCCGACTGTCCAAAGCTCCCTTGACGATTTTTGCGAAATGAACACGGTGTTCTTCCACGAAATTTCTCCTTCCTGCAACAATGTCGCTACGCCTCCTTATAACTCTTCAAGGCACTAGCCCTCTTGAGCTTGATTGAAAAAATCCTCAAGTCCTTTTGGGGAAAATTCCTGTGCGCACTCCTTGCGGAAATTCTTCAAATACTTCCACATATTTGAGCCTCTTCGACTCTGCACACTCCCTGCGACAACAGTCTTTCAACAATTTCTCAGGTTCACAAACTCTGAGACTTTACTCAACATGCGCACACCTTGCACGGCTCCTATGCTCAATTTTCATTTCTTTAAGAATGAGAACAAATGCTATCTCTCTTGATCTTGCAGAGACGAACTCTGACCTCTGTCAACACACACCTTGCGGACAATTTCGCTGCACTCCTTGCAGGAAAACTCTTGCTCAGATAGAGAAACGATTGAAACTCATTCTCTATTCTCTCTCAGACTTCAAACACAAAGCATGAAATGATATACATAGCATATAAATAAAATGTATAACAGAAATTAAACATCCATGATCATAACATTCACAATGCATACACAGAGAACAAATACGACACCATGAATTTGAATCGAAGCTCTTTCTATTAATTCAAATCTCTGTACATGGGTGTTTTCAACTACAGCTCTCTTCTCTCTTCTCTATTGTCTATGCTCATAATGCTACTAATCTTGCTAATGTTACAATGATACAAGTGAGGGTGTCTATATCCATTTTCTCTCCGGCTCCTGAAACTGTCAAATCTAGAAAATTAAAGCTATCTACTTACAATAACTAACATAAATGCCTTCACCTACTACATACGAGAGCGGGACACTCAGGGTCTGTTTACAATCAAGAAGTACATCGTTTCCTTAATTGTTTCATTTAAGTTTGGTGCATCCAACTTCAAAAATATTTCAAACAATTTTATCATGTGCCAAAATGCGTTGGTGCTTGCCCCATGCTTTCTTGATGTTGGCGATGCTCCTGCATCATACTCTCTCGCTTGAAAATTTTCATGGGCTCCTATCCATGAGCTCTCGCACAGTCTGTCCATGCTTCTGGATCTCTATTTCATTTTCCTAGATGGCATCTTCAATTGGATGTCCCTTCCACTTGACCAAGTATTCAAAATATTCCTTTCTTCTGGTTTTCTTGCCGACTCTTCTGTCCAATATGCTTTCCATCCGTGGCGTCTCTGCAACTGGCATTTGTTTAGTCCATTGAACCTCTGGTTGTTCATCACTTTTTCCTGCTTCCTTAGCTTTGTAAGGGTACAAATCTAAGACATTTAATATCGGAGAAATTCCAATCTCATCGAGTAATTCAATCTCATAAGCATTTGCCCCAAATTTCTTCAATATCTTACATGGTCCGATCTTCTTCATATTCAGTTTGTTATATGTCCCTTTCAGGAACCTTTCTTTTCTTAGATGTGCCAGAATCAAATCACCAACGTAAAATTGAAGTTGTCTCCTGTGTTGATATTCTTTGCGCTTATACTCTTGGCTCGAGTTCTGCAATCACTCCTTCACCTGGCTGTGAAGTTCCTTCATTGTTTCAGCAAAATCCTCTGCACTAGCACTCCTAGTTGCATTCTGTTCTGAATCCCTCAATTCTAAAACTCCTCTTGGCTACATCCCATAAAAAATTTGAAATGGACTCTTACCTGTGCTCCTATTGATTGAATCATTATAAGAAAATTCCGCCTGTGGCATAATACTGTCCCACTGACTGTGGTGTTCTGTGACCAAGCTCCTCAGCAAGTCTCCCAAACTTCTGTTCACAACTTCGGTCTATCCATCCATCTGAGGATGATAATCTTAATTGAACGACAAGTTTGTTCCCATCTTTTTCCATAAGGTTCTCCAGAAGTGTCCCACGAATTTGGTATCTCAATCCGAAACTATGCTCCTGGGTAAGCTGTGAAGTCGAATGACCTCTTTGAAAAATAGATTCGCAATGTGAGTTGCGTCACTGGTTTTCTGACACGGTATGAAGTGTGCCATCTTAGAAAATCTGTCTACCACTACAAAGATTGATTCAAGCCCTCTTTGTGTTCTCGGCAGCCCCAATATGAATTCCATGATGACTGCATCCCACGGCCTGTCAGGTATAGGTAACGATTGATAAAAACCTTCATTATGTCTCTTCCCTTTTGAATGCTGACAAATTCTGCATCTGTCCACAAATATTTTGATGTCTTCTCTCATTGCTGACCAATAATATGACTCATTTAACTTTGAGAATGTCTTGTCATGACTGAAATGTCCGACCAATCCTCCACTATGTTTTTCCTTCAACAAATTCTCCCTCATGGAGCATTTTGGAATACAAAGTTGATTACCTTTAAACAATAATCCTTCCTGGATCATGTATTCTACCCATTGGCTTCTATCCCTGAGAATTGGATTCTCAGCTGCTTCATGTGCCTCTTTAAAATCTGGATCATCTCTGTACATGTCCCTGAGATCATCGATACCCAGTGTTTTGACTATGAACTCCTGCAATAGCAAACATTTCCTGCTCAAAGCATCAACAACTTTGTTAGCAGTTCCAGAAATATGCTTAGTTACAAAAGTAAAGTTCTGCATGTATTCAACCCATTTAAC
>JZKD02S1656501.1:38982-50045 GCA_000966675.3 Picea glauca
AGACAAACTCCTTAGGAATTAAGTAATGTCTCCATTTTTTCAATGCCTGAATAATAGCATAGAATTCCTTATCATACGTGGAGTATTTTATCTTGGCTTCATTCAGCTTCTCGCTAAAATATGCTATCGGCCTGTTTTCTTGACTCAAGACTGCCCCTATTGCAAATCCACTTGCATCACATTTTACTTGGAATGTCTTCTTGAAATCAGACAACACCAAAATTGGTTGTTGCATGATTTTCCTTTTCAGCAAATTGAAGCTTTTCTCAGCCTCTTCCGTCCAGTGAAAATATTTGTGTCTCTTCTTCACTGTGTCCATCATTGGTGCACTAATTCCACTAAAATTCCTAATGAACTTCCAGTAGAAACTAGCCAATCCATGAAAACTTCTCACCTCAAATATACTCTTCGGTGATGGCCAATTCTTAATTACCTCCACCTTATCTGGATCCATCCTCAACTTATCTGCAGAAATAACAAATCCCAAATAAATGAGCTCTGTCTTCATGAATGATGATTTCTTCATGTTTATCAACAGCTTCTCTTGCTGTAACCTCTTCATCATTGTAGCCAAATGTTCCAAATGATCTGCCTCTATTTTACTGAAAATAAGTATGTCATCAAGATACACAATGACAAATTTTTCGATAACTCCTTCAGGAATTTGTTCATCAACCTCATTAAGGTACTTGGCGCGTTCGTTAAGCCAAACGGCATAACAAGCCATTCGTATAACCCTTCATTTTTCTTGAAGGATGTCTTCCATTCATCACCTTCTCTCATACGAATCTAGTGATATCCACTTTTCAAATCAATCTTCGAAAAAAAAATGGCCCCACTCAAGAAATCCATCAAATCATCCATCCTTGGCAATGGGAATCTATACCTGATGGTTATCTTGTTGATTTCCCTTGAGTCAGTACACATCCTCCAGCCTCCATCTTTCTTTGGACTGAGCACTATTAGAACAACACACGGACTCAAGCTTTCTCTAACCAATCCTTTTTCCAACAAATCCTGCACTTGTCTTTTGACCTCTTCATTATCCTGCGGCATTAATCTGTATGTTTCTTTGTTTGGCAAACTATCTCCAGGTATGAGATCAATATGATGACTCACACTTCTGATTGGTGGCAACGAACGAGGTATTTCATACACTACTATGTCAGCGAACTCTTCCAACAGTTCCTGAACCTCTTCTGGTAAATCATCTACCCTTGTGTTGTTTAAAACAATCTTAGGCTTCCTGACCATAATGAATTGCGGTTGCTCCTTCTTCTTGATATCTATAAGAAGTTCCTTCCCACTCATGAGAAGTACAATGTTTCTTACTTCAGGTTTCACCTCCTTATCCTTGATTGGAGGTAACATGTGAGTTCTCCAATTTTTCTCTAGGGTGTATGTGTTCCTCCTCCCATCATGAATCACATTTCTGTCATATTGCCACGGTCTACTTAGCAATAAATGACAAACATCCATGGGAATGACATCACAGAGTATTTCATCTTTATATCCACCTATTTTAAATTCAATTAAACATTGTTTAGTTACATTTACCTGATGTCCTTTTTGTAGCCATGAAACTCTGTATGGGCTCGAATGTTCAATAGTCTCCAGCTCCAGCTTTTCTACCATCTCTGTAGAAATGAGATTATCTATGCTACCATTGTCCACAATGACCTTGCATACCCTGTCCTTGGTTTTGCAAGCAGTCTGAAAAAGATTGTTTCTTTGCACTGGATTATCCACCACCTTCTCTGGCATTAAGAGAACTTTTTGCATCATCAGTGATCTTCCACCTTCAACATCTTCTGCCTCAACATTTCTCCTCTGTGCTTCGGCGATGCGAGTTTCACCACCTTCTTTCTTTTTATCTGGACACTCATAAGACTTGTGTCCATTCTTTCCACATGTGAAGCATTTCACTACTCCACCTCTTCCTCTTCCTCTACCTCTGGTACGAGGAAAAATGTTTCCATATGCATACTGACCTCTCTGTTCAGTATGTTTCCCTCTCTGTGAACTTCCACCTCTCTTAGTTTGAGTCTAAGGCTTCTTCCAGTCTTCTTTTGGTTTCTGATTTCTATGTTGGGCAACTGATTTGCCTCTGGCTTGACTTCTTCCTCGGCCTCTTTGACCTTGTTTTCGACTCAGCTTCTCTTCAGATTTTAGAGCCATCTGATAAGAATCTTCCACTGTTTGGATGGCCATCATGCTCATCTCATCCTGAATGTCATATCTCAGACCATTCATATATCTGGCAACTTTATCATCATCACTTTCGCGATGACCTGCCCTAATGTTCAACCTGTAGAATTCTTCAGTGTACTCCTTCACTGTCATCATCTTCTGTCTCAAATTTTGCATTCTCTAAAATAGAGTAATCTGGTAATCCCTGGGTATAAATTTTGCCTTCATCTTTGCGATCATCCTATCCCAACTCTTAATTTTCTGCTTTCCCTTGCAGTGTCTGTCAGCTTCTATCTCATCCCACCACAATGTTGCATGTCCTTTCAATCTTGTGACAGCATGTTTGACCTTTTTGTCCTCCTCAACATCTTCATAGTCAAAATATGTGTCCAGAGCTCTAATCCAGTCTAGAAGCTCTTCAGCATCCAGGTTTCCTTCATATACTGGAATATCCATTTTCGCCTTAGCACCCATTCTTGCAACGGCCCTAATTAGGCCTTCATTTACTGCATCTTCTATTGTGACCTCTTCTCCTTCATGTTCAACCTCATTTTCACTTTCAGAATCACTAAGATCCCTAGCACCGGCTGTGCGCCTCTGTGTTGTCTCCATGTCCTCGAGTCTGGCATGTAGTTCATGCATCTCTCTCTCCATGGCTGGATCAGGCATCTGCCTACCCCTTCTTCTCGACATTTCCCTATCCTCTGGTGGATAGGGTGTTTGCATGTCCCTTCTTCTCGGTGTCATGGTGAATCTTCCTTTTCCCTGGTACAGAAAGAAAAGAAACCTTTCTGTCCTCTGATACCAATTGACGCAGACCTATTGGCCCTCGGCCAATGTCCGCTCATAGGATCGTTCTATATGCCCTTCGAACCGGATCAGCTCTCTCGGATTCTCTGCAGGAATCCCCTTTCAAATTGATCCACAGGTTCTTTTTCACGGTTCGCGATTTTGCGAGTTCATGAGTCGTGACTTCCGACTCTTCCTCTGCGATCTCACGATACCCGAGATTGTGAAATGGGTACAACTCTCCCTTTGTCAGCACCCTCCTTGCATGACCACCGGCTAGGCTAAGCACTAGTGCCTTTCACCTCTCACGCCTTCGCGAGTTCAAAGGTTCAACCTTTGGCACCTTCTTTCCCGAACCGTCGAGAGGAGAGATTTGAATTTTCTCCTCTCGTTCTCGCTACTAGCGACTTCGCGAGTCGAAGGCTCGATCTTTCGTTCCCTTATCTCCCGAGTCCCCAAGATGCGAGAGGTCAACGGGGTGTTGACTCCTCCAAATGCATGACGTCTGTCCAGTTGATTATTTCCCAGGCCCACCGTGTGGTTCTGCCATGTGTCTCTTATGTGTAACCTCGACACTTCGCGACTTCACCTTTCACAACTTGGGGCACCCAAACTTTGATATTTCACCTTGCGAAACCCTGAATTCGCGATATCCCTAGATCTCTGCCACCTATCCTTCTCCTAACGGACGACTGCGATTCTTTTGCGGTTTCGCGTCTTCGGAACTTTCAGGACAAGAGTCTCGACCTCTTACCCTTCGATATGCCAAAACGGCCAAATTCCTACACGTCGTCTACGCAGGTCCCACACGGAACTTCCCGCCTTCTTCGAAGTTTTGGACCTCGCGACTTCGCGATTCCTGATGTTGAACTTCGGACTCTCCAACTCACAAAACCCAGAAATGGTCAACAAAGTCTAACTTTCATGTTGGCGAGCACACCACCTGTCCACTCTCAGATGGACGGTCTCGATTAACTTCGCAGCTTTGTCACTCGCGAAGTTGAAAAACTTCTCTTTCGGACTTCCTATGTCCGAGTCCCTGATACAGGTGATATCGCGACACATGTCCTCCTTCTACCAAATGGCTCAGATTCCTTTGCTATTTCGGGACTTCGCCTTTCGTGATTTTGCGAGTCTCACTACAAAGGTTTCGACCCTTCACCTCCCAAAACCCCGAGATGAAAAATATGTGGGTGATCCAATGGCCCTGTTGGCCCAGATCCTATGGCTCAATTCGCCCCCTAAGCTTAAACCAAAAAAAATACACAACCACCGTAAACCTCCTTTCTCCTATGCAAGATCTGAGGGTTCTCGGAACCTCGTGAATTCCCCTCAGAGAATTCCGACCTTCCAAAGCTCCCTTGACGATTTCTGCAAAATGAACACGATGTTCTTCCATGAAATTTCTCCTTCCTACAACAACGTTGGTGCACCTCCTTACAACTCTTCAAGTCACTAGCCCTCTTGAGCTTGATTGGAAAAATCCTCAAGTCCTTTTGGGGAAAATTCCTGCATGCACTCCTTGCGGAAATTCTTCAAATACTTCCACGTATTTGAGCCTCTTCGACTCTGCGCACTCCCTGCGACATCAGTCTTTCAACAATTTCTTAGGTTCGCAAACTATGCGACTTTACTCGGCCTGCGCACACCTTGCATGGCTCTTGTGCTCAATTTGCACTTCTTTGAGAATGAGAACAAATGCTATCTCTCCTGAGATTGCAGAGACGAAATCTAACCTCTGTCAACGCACACCTTGTGGAAAATTTCACTGCACTCCTTGCAGGAAAAATCTTGCTCAGATAGAGAAACAATTGAAACTCATTCTCTATTCTCTCTCAGACTTCAAACACAAAGCATGAAATCATATACACAGCATATAAAGAAAATGTATAACATAAAGTAAACATCCATGAGCATAACATTCACAATGCATACACAGAGAACAAATACGACACCATGAATTTGAATCGAAGCTCTTTCTATTAATTCAAATCTCTGTACATGGGTGTTTTCAACTAGAGCTCTCTTCTCTCTTCGCTATGCTCTATGCTCACAATGCTGCTAATCTTGTTAATGTTACAATGATACAAGTGAGGGTGTCTATATCCATTTTCCCTCTGGCTCCTGAAACTGTCAAATCTAGGAAATTAAAGCTATCTACTTACAATAACTAACATAAATGCCTTCACCTACTACAAACGAGAGCGAGACGCTCAAGGACTATTTACAATCAAGAAGTACGCCCTTTCCTTAATTGTTTCATGTAAGTTTGGCGCATCTAGCTTCAAAAAGATTTCAAACAATTTTATCATGTGCCAAAATGCGTTGGTGCTTGCCCCACGCTTGCTTGATGCTTGAGATGCTCCTGCATCAATTCTCCATGGCTCATCAAGTTCACATCAATTACCATACATTCCTCTGATGATATATCTTCTTCTCATGATTTCTCTTCCCTGTTTCGTTGTGCCTTTCACTGCTTTCCTTCTTGTGACTAATTGATTCCATTGGTCAACTGATTCCACTTATTCCAATTGTTAATATGATTTCATTCGTTGTCATATATATTTTTAGACATAACATAGCTCTCATTAATCCATCTATGTCCATATTTCATAAAATTGTCCATGACTCTTCTACCTAACTGCATAGACTACTGATCGGTCTGTCACTATACCATTTGTACGACTCCTCTAAATCTGCTGCAACTGATCATTGCATATTCCTTCTCTTCAATATGTCTTCTCAATCTGCAACTCAGACTCTACATGTATGGAACAATAAGTACCAAATATATTTATGTGCAAGTACACGCCTGGAATCCTCTATATGAAATTCTTCTTGAAAAATTGTGCTAATGATATACTTCATAACTTTTGGTTGATACCCGCATGGAAAGATTCTCCTTAAATAATAAAATTATCATAAGACATTCTACACTACTATCCTCAAACCATTATGAAACCGCGTTTCCAAAATATGTAAACACTTCAGACTAATCGAAATATAGTTCTATGATCTGTACAGTTGTTTCTTAGACTCCCCCTATTCAATATTCATATTTAATGTGAGTATACAAGCCGTATGGCTCAAAAAAATACCAACTTTTATGCGGAGCAATATTCCTCTTCATCTATGGAGACATCTTCCTTTTCATCCTCCTTTTGAATTATGAAGCTCATTTCATCTTCTTTCTAAATTATGACATATTCCTCTTTTCCTGTGGATTCATCATGATCTCAAACTACTGCGAATCCCATGAGTACAATCTCTTGGGCATGGTCTTCATTCACCTTTTTTTATTTTTTTTCATTTCTTCTTTGAACCTTCATGTATCTGTCATCTTCCTTCCTTCCTGTAGATTTTATATGATCTCATACTACTACAACTCATGAGAGTATGAATTCTATGTGTTCTTCATTCATCTATTCTTCCTTTACCCTTTCTTGTTTTCTTTTCCAAACCCTCTTATATATGATATCAATGTTATCTTTCATAGAAGTATCCATCGTGCTTCTACAATCACGAGCAATATGTCCATAGTTGTGGAACTTGTAAAATTCAATATTATGTGGGGCCATATAAACATTTCTTGCTTGACCATTTCTTCCATAAGCTCTACAATCTATAGCATTATGTCCAAACTTAATACAAGTAAAACAATGACGATAAAATCATTTTTTATACCTGGGAGTGAATGATCTTATTTGTGATGTAGTCCTTTTGAACTCATGTCTTGGTTGATTGTGATATTCTCTTATGTTGTTTCCTTTACAAAGGTTGAAGCTTCTTTGATATCCATCTCTTTGGTAATATTATTCTTGAGTTTTCTTCATTTTTGGAATATTCTTCTTTGACAGCTCACATTCTTCCTTCTTAATAGGTCCTTTGATGACTTATGTATAAGTCTTAGCCTTCTCTTCAAATTTTTGAACTCATGATGTGTTGTTTCCTTTCTCTTCAACATTCTTGTTGAGCTTGACAACTTTAATTCGTAATGTGACAACTTCTTCTTCAAGATTCTCACAAGATTCTTTCTTCTTCCTCATCCAGATATTCATGACTTCTTCCTTTCTCTTTGCTTCTTCAAGTTGGGTCTTCAAGGAGAAAATTTCTTCTTCAAGTCTTCTCTCTTGTTGACTGGATTTTTATTCAATCTTATTTAAGTCCTCAGATCTTTCCTTGAGATGGATAGTAAAAATATTTTCTTTGTTTTCTGCTTCCTTTCTTTGTGATACTATTTCGGTTTCCAAAAAATTATTTTCTTCCATCTGAGTTTTATATGTTTCTTCAATCCTTTTGGGTTCTTCTACTTGGAATTTTAGGTTTGTAATCATCTTCTTGGCCTCTTCAAAGTTGATTTTTTGAGATTGTTGTTTCATCTTTACCAATTTTTCCTCGAGTGACTTGTTCTTCTTTCTTTCATTGATCAGATTATATAAAGCATTGATTAATTCCACTTCAAGGTTTACTATGCCTTCTTCACAATATTCTTCATTTGAGTATGTTTGACATGAAGAGAATATTTCAACATCTTCTTCATTCTGATTAGTATTTTCTGCCTTTGCGGTAGAATTGGATTCGGTAAAGTATACATTATGTAGCTTATCCAAAAGTTCTTTGGTTGATGAAAATTTCCCCACTTTATCTTTTGATGAATTTGGTAATCCTTCCGAAATGAAATCAATTGCTATTTTTTGTTCTATTTAGTTCCTTCTTGGTTGTATTATTCGATTTCTTTGAACTGATGTATCCTATAAAAACTTATTTTCAAACATCATACCATTTTTCCTTTAAAACTACTCTCATCATGTTGCTCCATATCTCATAGATCAGACCAATTTGACCTTTAAATATTGGTTCTCCATTTACTATGCACTCCATGAATACTATCATTCCATCAAATGTGGAGTCCAAGATCTACATGCCAGTAGTTAAATTGTTTTCTTGGAGGACCTGATTTGAAACCAATTGTTGGAATACTAAGAGGGGGGGATGGGTGAATCAGTATGAGCACTTTTACCACTTTCAATCACAATATATAAATTTCAACTTTATCAAAAGTATATCATCTATGATTGCATTCAATATATCATCAGAATATAACCATAAGTAGTATCATCACATGAAATAACCACATGCACAATACACAATAATTTACGCGGAAACCCAAATGGGAGAAAACCACTGAATGTTTTCTTATATATATCAAGAATACATTCATAGGAAGGACCAACTTTCCAATTATCCACGACCAATTGGAAGGAGGCACCAACCTGAAGGAAGAAAAAACTCCCTGAACTTTCCTCCACCAACCAGAAGAAAGCTACGACTCCCTATTTTCAGGCATCAACCTGAAGGAAGCACCAACTCCATGAATTATTTGGCACCAACCAGAAGGAAGCTACAACCCTCTTTCATTCCCCCATCCTACCTCTCTAAAATACAAGTGTAGATTGAAACTACTACTAACACAATGTACCAAGGATATGTCTCAAGCATGTATCAATATCACCAAGAGATGAGCCTTAACCATATGCAACAATGTACCAAAAAGGGCTTCCAATACATGCCCTAAGCATGTGCCAAACTATCCATGCATCGAATAAATAAAGACATACCTTTATTGAAGATGAAACCTGATGTATAACATTTCAGACCCTGTAACAACACTGCTAACTCATCATGCCTTGCTGCAACATGAACCAAACATCCTTCTTGAAGCCCTTTTATCATATCCATGACCTGTAAACTATCAACCTGTGGATGTCCGCACTTTTCTCCACTGTGACCCATGGATGTCCACACTTTTCTCCACTGCGACCCATGGATAACCTCAAAACACTATTTTTGCATACTTCCTCCTTCACTTCCCTTCACTAACTCATACTTCACTACCTCATACTTCACTGGCTCAGATTTTCTATGAAAAGATAAACCATATCATTTATTCACTTAGAGATGTTCAATAGAATGTGTGTGTGAATGTACTTATGAGAGACTTCTTGAGGTGTATATATACCTTTTCTAATAAACCTATTTCTTTAACTTTATGGATTTCTTGTTATAACCACTTTACACTTTAATTAAGACTTGTCACTATTTATTGGCTTCTTAACCATTCTTCGAGGCTTCTAGTCTTCAAGAGGGCATAAATACTCAACCATGAGGAACAATGTGGTATACCACCTACCATTGAAAATGGCATGACAAGGACTATTCATATATGATTGTGTTACTTGCATTTATATTTTACTTCATGTTCTTATTCCTAAAAAACCTTTGGGCTTCCTCACCATACCTATGGGGATTCATGTAGACTTATTCAAATTAACCCATCACATTTGTTGACATCAATGAAAAATGACTATCCAAAAACATCAATAACAACTAGTTGTCCAACATAATTTCCCTAGGATTAGCCTAGTAATTCTAGACAGTAAGGAGGTACATTCCTATGGTTTTCTATATGCAAATGAATTCTTTCATTTTAACCAAGAAGGAGATCAATCATACCATTAGACTGACGGTTTTCCTGGCATGTCCTAGTTGTTGCATCTCTTCAGATCTAGCTACAAATCTTGCAATCTTTCTTCATGCATATAATGATACAATCAAAACACCTATCTAGTATCCTTCTAGTGTTAGGAAAATTGAATCTACTAGATCTACTTTTATCTATCACTTATAAGATCATATCCAAACCATTCATGAATAGAGAACAAATAATATGGAGGAAAAGCAATGATCTATTATATTTCATAGTTAATTTACAACAATGCATACCTTTGTGTTGATGCCATTCTCCCTTGAATCTTTTCTCCTTGCTTCTCCCTTCAGCATCTTGGTCAAGGTAGGCTCGCTGAATTTTGGCTATGATTGATAGGAAAATGACCTCTACAATTGAACATCATAACAATACTTCTAAATTATCCTCATATTTCCCAATAATTTCCTTTGTTATATATCTCTTTCAAGGAGGCTTGGTATAGTTTATATATCTTTTAGAGACCAGTAGAGACTCAAATGATCTCAGTTCCTAATTATGTGAGTTCCTAGGCCCTTCATACGATGATACAATTCATCCCTCAACTATATCCTCATGACTCCCTGAATATAGAAGTTTAAGGAGTCATCTCTTGTTGAACATTGCTATCATGTGAGGATCATATCTTTGTTGTCCCCTATATTTCTAGCGATGATCTACAAAAAGGGATCAAATCTTAGGAAAAACATACATTTTGGCTTACATATTCACATGGATTCCCTTATGGCATGTATGTTGGAAATTAATGCTATAACATAAATGAAGGGAATAGGGGGGTGTAGTGAGGGTGGTGGGGACTATGTGGAAGAGGTATAAGGGATTTGGGATCCATCAATGAAGGATCCAAGGTAAGGGGGATAGGGTATACGTAATTGGGGGGAAAAGGTTATGACTAAGGATAAGGTTATGCATGTGTGGTTAGGGGCTAAGGGTATGAGATAAAGGAATGTGCGACCTAGGATGAAGGGTTCCCAAACCTAGGGGTAAATGGTGTGAAGGTGCTTATGGGCATGAATAGGTCCCTAGGGAAGAGATGATAAGGGAGGAATAGGTAAATATGTAATAGGTTCTATTGGTAGAGGTGATCATTTCACAATGGTGTCTATGATTCAGGAATAATGATATGTGAATTAGGCTTTATTGGTAGAGGTGATGATGTCCTAGTGGTGGCTAAGTTCTTAACATGAAGGTGGTCAGGGTAGAGGCAAGCACCCAACATAAGAGGGAATCAATGGCCTAGGGTAAAATGGGGATGTAGGTAGAGGAAATTAGGGAGAAGCCAAGGGTGAGGGTGAGTTTGATTGAGGGGTTTAGAAGAGGAGGTAAGGAAGATATAGAAAATATAGGGAGATATGTGAGACTATGGGAGGAAAGCATGAGGTGCTGGGATGAGAAGGGAAATGGGGCAGGAGGTGAAAAGAGACGAAGGATGGATAAATGAAAAGAGGGAGGAGCCAAGGGGGAGGTGGTAGAAACATGAAATAATACAAGGAGAGGAGATGAGGAAGGGTATGAGGGGAAGGGGGGGAGAGTGAGAGAG
>JZKD02S1656501.1:68630-78794 GCA_000966675.3 Picea glauca
ATATCAAAGAGACGGTGAACACGAGTATGCGATCAGCTATTCCGGTCACAGTGATTTCCTTCGGCTCTCCTCGCGTAGGAAACCCAACCTTCGCCCGACGTATGGAGGAGATTGGCGTCAAGGTTCTCAGGTTGGTAAACAAGCACGATGTGGTTCCCAAGGTCCCTGGATTTTTAATGAACGAAAGAATGGGATGGCTCAGCAAACTCCTGGATTGGCTTCCCTGGACATACTCGCATGTGGGCATCCAGGTTTCTCTCGATATCGAAAGCTCCCCGTTTCTCTCTGACTTTCATAGCTTAGAGGTTTATCTACATTTACTTGATGGCTTTGTTGCGGAGTAAAAGCCTTTCAAATCTTCAGGTAAAGATACAGCTCTTGTCAACTAAGGCTGCGATTTATTAATAGAAAGGCTTCATGTACCAGCCTACAGCACTGGTCAACCAAAGCTGTGATTTCTTATTAATAGAAAGGCTTCATGTACCACTCTACTGGTGGCAAGAAAGAAATAAAGGCCTCGTGAAAAAAGGGCAGATGACAAATGGAAATGGACATCAGATGGAAAATGAAAATGGCCATTGCATGTTCAAATGCATATTCCTACTCTAAAGAGTTAATGGTTTAGCGGTTGATTTTTTTTAATAAAAGGTAATAACAGAGGTAGGGTATGCATATTTAAGTGAGAGGTAGGGTATGTATATTTATGTAGATTTTGGTAGTTAAATCTATTTATTGAGGAGGTTCTTTGTTCCATAAATAAGAAGTCAAAAGTTCAAATCCAGGGGGTAGGGTATGTATATTTCTGTAGACTTTAATAGTCAAATCGATACACTGAAGGAGTCCCTTGTCCCACAAACATGAAGGTCTCATACAACAATTTTGTATTTAACTTGGTTGTAACCTTAAATTAGATTATTATTATTATTATTATTATTATTATTATTATTAACATTTTTTCAAAATTTGATAATAGATATAAAAGGATCTCAACAATTGTAAATTTCAGTTGTTGAAATTTCACAATTATAATGTTTTAGAGTTTTTTCAGTGTGATAAATCAATTTATACATTCAAAAATGTAATTTAAGAAATAAAAAATTACCATTTTATCAATAACTATATAACTGAATTTCATTTCATGAATAATTGTAAAAAAAATTCAAATACATAAAATTGACCCATTACATAACTGAATTCCATTGCATTGATGGCTTTCCATTAAATTTAAATGCATAAAACTTTAAATTAATTCATCTCCAATAATATTATTGGAGGCACTGGTTTTATTTCTTCCTAAACTTGAAATGAAAGAATAATCGTGTTTCTAACATAATTGATGTATGAACTTTCGTATATATAATTTTGTTTTTATTATTGATTTAAAAATAATAATAATAAGGGCCATAACTACAGGGAAGAGTCCATGGAATTCAGCTACGGCAAGAAAATCTCCATTTGAAGGAAAGATATTTGACGAATTTTGCACTTGTGAAATGAGTTAATATATCTTCAATGGATGCTAATGCCTTTAAGTTTTTAAATATTGCAGAAATATTGGGTTTGTTATCTTAGGAATAACTAAAGGTTGACAGATACTTAATAAAGAACAATAGAACATATAAAGCATGCACACATCATTAATACACCATTTATCTTGGATTTTTTTTTTAACAACTAATTAAAGATATCTTTGCTTCTTTGAGAGATTTAAGTGAAATTTTATAGCTTGGCCCATTCCAATTCCAATAAAGTATTCTAATCTTATTTAAAGACTCTATTACATATAATCCAACATGATATTAGATTTATGGGTTAAAAAAGTCATGATTTAATTTATGGGTTAAAAAAGTCATGATTTAAAGTGGAAATTGATTGAAGTGATTGATCTTTCTCTAAGTCAAGTTTAATTCAATATTTCCCTTTACGGTTCACCCCTCATTACAATGGTATATGATAAGTCTATTTAATGGCTTCATAACATGCGACACAATATCACTGGCTACCAAAACTATGGCCCCCAAAACCACCATTATTGACCTAAAATGGATTTAATTCATTGATGCTTTTTCCAAATCAAATTTACCTCTACATATTATAATTGCCAAATTGTATACAATTTTACAAGTCAAACAAACAATGTTTAACTATTTTCTTTTATATTTTTTAATTCTTCATAAATCATTTCTGTTTTTCTTTGTAAATGTAGACATGAGCATTAAATAAGAGTGATGAACTTAATCTTTACATCAATTATGGTCATGGATTTACCATAATTTGTGGATTTTCCTATTTTCTTTTATAGTTTCTTAATTCTTCATAAATCATTTTTAACTGGGAAAAAAAAAAAAAAAATTCTTTGTACATGTAAACATATAGAGAATTAAATAAGAGTGATGAATTTAATATTCACATCCTCAATTATGGTCATGGATTCACCGTAATTTGTGGTTTTTATTATCTGAATTTTCTATTGTGGATTTTATTATCTGAATGCAAATGAAAAATCATATTAAAATTAGCATTAACTTAGGATTTTATAAATTGTACTAAATGCATAAATAAGGAACACTCCATTTAAATATTGTAATCAAAATGGTTTAGATTAATCTTTCCATTGAAAATTTGGAGATGATCATATAAAAATTAGCATTAACCTAGGATTTTATAGATTGTAATAAATGCATAAATAGGAAACACTCCATTTAAATATTGTAATCAAAATGGTTTAGATTAATCTTTCCATTGAAAATTTGGAGATGGATAGGGGTTGATAAAAAATTGAATTAATATTGAATACAAAGCTTTGTTTTTTTCTTTGTATTAAGTAGAAAAATAGTATAGAGTATTTCTATAAGTGACACGGTTCGGAACCAAAAAACTAAACTAAGTAACTATACTAAGTTCCTTCCATATGGGCCTCCACCACTTCAATCCTCCACCAAAGGCAAGCTCATATAAGAAATATTGAATAAGGTTATCTGTCTTTATTAATCAATAAAATAAGAGAGCAAATAGCTTTCTTATATAGGTTACAATCAAGTAGAGTCAAACCACTTTATGAATGTGGGATAAAGTGAAAATATAACCTAAAAGAAAATATCTGACCTAACAGCAAATAAATTAACCTAAAGTCACTTTGACTTTATTAATGCCTAAGTCTAATTTCTAATTGACCATTACAAACTAATATTTAATTTAACACCCTCCCTTAATGGTCAATCTACTCACTACACCAAGTTTCTTTCGAAATTTTACATTCTTTTCAAGACCCAAAGACTTGGTGAAAATGTCTGCATCTCAATAGTTCCATCTTCTACAAGTTGTCTGATGAAGTGACAGTGTGTATCAACATGTTTGGTATGCTCATGGAAGACTAGATTCTTGGCAAGTTTTATTACTCCTTGATTGTCATAGAACAAGGGTGTAGGCTCTCTCTGTTGCATTTGCATATCTGATAACATCCTCCTGAGCCAAACTGCCTCACATGCACCTTTCAATGCTCCTCGATACTCTGCTTCTGTCGATGAAAGGGCAACTGGATGTTGTTTCTTGTTGGTCCATGTGACTACACCCGTGCCAACGCTGAAGACATATCCAGAGGTGGATTTTTTGTCATCAACAGAACCTGCCCAATCTAAATCTATATACCCACACAACCTCGAGTCTTTGCTCCTGCTGTACAGAATACCAAAGTCAAGTGTCCTTTTCACATATCTCAGCACTCGCTTCGTTGTTGTCCAGTTCTCTACTTTCGGCACTGTCATAAATCTAAAAATGAAGCTCACAACGAAACACAGATCAGGTCTAGTGGTTGTAAGATATATCAAACTTCCCACTAGTTGTCTGTATAGTGACTCATTGACTGCCTTTCAGTCAGTCTTGGCTGAAAGTTTCAACACTTTCTCCATAGGTGTAGAGGAGATTTTGTAATCCTCCATCCCGAACTTATCGAGCAAACTCCTGGCATACTTTGCTTGCGAGACAAAAATGTTGCTCCATGTTTGACAAACTTCTACACCCAGACAATAGTGTACGAGGCCTAGAAATGTCATGTCAAATGCTCTTCTCATGTTGGATTTGATCCATGTAATTGCATCTTCCTCAGTACCTGTAATAATGATATCATCCACATAAACAACCAGAAGAATGATCTCACTACCAACTCTTTTGACATATAAGTTGAAATCTGAAGGATTCTGTTGGAACCCTTGTTGAACCAAATACCTGTCAATCTTGATGTACCACACCCTTGGTGCCTGTTTCAGACCATATAGAGCCTTCTTTAGTATTCAAAATAGATGCTCCTTCCCTGCAACCTGAAACCCCTCTGGTTGGGACATGTATACCACTTCCTTCAAATCTCCATTGAGGAAGGAACTTTTCACGTCCATCTGGTGGACCTTCCAGCCTTGTTGTGCTGCCATGGCTAGAACAAGACGAATAATGCTCATCTTTGTTGTAGAAGCAAAAGTCTCCTCATAGTCAATGCCTTCTCGCTGAGAAAATCCTTTTGCAACTAACCATGCTTTGTACTTGTCAAGTGTACCATCTGCCTTGTACTTGACCTTGTACACCCATTTGCATCCAATGGGTTTCTTCCCTGATGGAAGAGCTGTGAGATCCAAAGTCTGATTTTTCATCAAACTTTCATGTTCAGCCTCCATGGCCTTTTCCCATTCAGGTATTCCTTTTGCTTCCTTGAATACATGAGGCTCATAGATCTCCTGAATATTGTCCATAAGAGCAAAGTTGATTGTGCCAGTCTGTTGTTTACTCTTACCTCGTGATGATCTTCCCTCGATCATCTCTTCTATATGAACATCTCCAATGGTGTTGTGCCACCACTTGGGTCTTTTGGAATCCCTGGCTGCCAAGTTAGTATTGCCACCATGACTTGGGCTTCCTGCTTCAGAATGTACTGATCTAACTGACCTAGGAGACTCGTCCTATTCTGACTCCTCATCATCGTGCTCAGAATATTTCCCCCCTTTAGGTGGAGCTATCAAAAGCTTGACACCTGAATATTCAATGACTTCTGGCTACTCAGTAACTCTGAATGCGAGAGGAGTATGGAAGGGTCCAACCTCCTCATCAACAACAACATATCTACTAAATATCACCTTATCAGTGTCAACATCAACTAATCTGTAAGCTTTATGGGTTTCACGGTACCCTGTAAGCATCATATTCTTACTCTTCAGATCTAACTTGGCTCATTTCGCAGCTGGAATCCAAGTGTAAGCAGTAAAATGAAAAACCTTCAAGTGACTTACTTTGGGCTTTCTTCCAGACCATGCTACCTCTGGAGTCTTCTACTTTACCACCATCATCAGAGATCTATTCAGCAAGTACACTGCTGTGAACATTGCCTCTGCCCAAAACCTGTTAGGAACACATTTGCTCTGCAACATACATCTGGACATCTTTTTGATAGTGCGGTTTTGCCTTTCAACCACCCCATTCTGTTGTGGAGTATAGGGTGTGGTGTATTGTCTCTTGATCCCATGTTTAGCACAAAAATTATTGAATTATTTGGAGCAAAATTCTCCACTATTATCAGATCTAAGAGAGGTAATATGACAATCTGACTCATTCTCGACTAATGCTTTAAAGTTTTGAAATTATTTAAACACGCGAGACTTCAAATTCAAAAAAATACACCCACATTTTCATACTGAAATCATCAACAAACAGAAGAAAATACCTCGCAACGATGATTGATGTCATGTTCATTAGTCCACATACGTCTGCATGAACTATCTGAATGACCCTCTACACTCTCCAAGTTTGTCCTTCATGAAATAGCGCTCAATGTTGCTTCCCTGCCTGACAAGCTCCACAAACTCCCTGAATCTTTTGTTGAATGTATGGAAGTCCATCTACCAGTTTCTCTCTTGCCAACTAAGAGAGGTAGTTAAAATTAAGGTGCCCATAACTCTGATGCTATAGTGTGCAAACATCTGATGCACTCTTCGCTGCCAGTGCATGCTCTCTGCCCTGCCCAATATCCACCAATCTGAACAGACCATGGTCGTCCACACTAAGAGCAACGATCTTCTTGGTATTCTTGTCAACGATATAGCACTTGCGATTGCTAAAGTTGACATCCAAGTGAGGAAAGTGCCTCATAATCTGACTAACTGAGAGCAGATTAAGCTCCATACCTGGCACATGGTGGACATTGAGAAACATAAGCATATTTCCTTCGAAGGAAATCTGAACATTCCCCTTACCGACTATATTATATTCCTTTCCTCCACCGAAGATCACCGAGTCTTTGGATGGACTAGGTGTAAACTCTGTGAACCAATCTTTCTGATTGGTGAAATGCCTGGATGCGCCTGAATCAACAAACCAAGCAGATGACTTGGACTGATCTGCTTGTGTACAGGCCATAAAGGCATAAAAGGTTGCCTCCTTCTCCTCAGTGTGATCTGCGACATGGGCCTTCTGCTGAGACCCTTCATGGTTGTGCTTATGATCTGCCAACCGCTTTCTGCAGTTCTTCTTCATATGGCTAGTCTTTCCACAATAATGACAAGTGATGGTCTTCAGGCTTTTGGTGGCATCCTCATCATTGCCTGGACCAGCTTTCCTTGTCCATTTGCCTTTGCCTTTAGATTTGGCTACAAAGGCCTGATCTAAACCCTTTGTCTTACTGCTACTCCCAAACTGCTTCTTCCACTTGTCCTTCTGCAAGAGATTATTGGATAGCTCTCCAAACTTCAGGTCAACATCTGTAGTTGTGATGTTCCGGGTCTCAATGAAGTGCTTGTAGAACCCTGGAAAGCTATTTAGCATGATCATCGCCATGTCCTCTTCTTCCATCTTCCGACCAATGGCCTCCAACTGCTCCCGGATGTCCTTGATATTGAGTAAGTGCTCTTGGAGAGAGGCACCCTCACTCATCTTGATCAAGAACAACATATTCTGTAAAAATAATTCTCGACCCTTATCTGAAATCTCATGGGTATCTTTCAACTATTTCCAGATCGTTGCAGCAGTCTTCCCATTCTGAACCTCAGGTAGCATCTCATCTGTCACGGACAATTTGATTAGCATCATGACCTCTCTATCTTGGCCATCAAACTTGTCCTGGTATTTACCTGCAATCCTGTGACAAGGACTTGTGCACAGAACAACATCTGACAAGCACTGGTACGCAAAAATGGCCAACATGCATTGCTTCCAAGTATTGTAGTTTTTCCGAGAGAACTTTTGGTTGCCTTCCAACATGATGTTGGTCAATGTAGCCATAGATGATCATAAAATACTGAACTTAGCAGATAAATAATGGAAAAATACCTGCAATTTTCCCTTAACCAGCTCCAAATCAACCAATTTCTCCTCAAACCTGCTAACTCAAGAAATTAGCAGTAAAAAAAAACACCAGATCTTCGAAGCGGGGCACCAATCTGGGTAAGAGAAAACCAATCTGGCTTTTAAAACGGAAAAATCAAATGAACCCGACTCCAGATGATCTGAAACCCTTTTGGTTCCTTGAGTGTGCTACGTTGGCGATCCCTCGATCTGTCATTGTCAGCAGTAGTCCCTAGGTCTTCACGTGCTCCCAGACTCCGTGGCCCTAACCTCGCTCGGAAACCATGCAATGAAAATCAAGCACACATAGAAACCAAGATAACTTGAATAAGGTTATCTGTCTTTATTCAATCAATAAAATAAGAGAGAAAATAGCTTTCTTATATAGGTTACAATCAAGTAGAGTCAAACCACTCTATGAATGTGGGATAAAGTGAAAAATATAACCTAAAAGAAAATATATGACCTAAAAGAAAATAAATTAACCTAAAGTCACTTTGACTTTATTAATGCCTAAGTCTAATTTCTAATTGACCATTATAAACTAATATTTAATTTAACATAATTTCTCCAGAGTAACTTGTCTCTCAAAGTTAAATTCTTCTCCTCCTTTCCATAGCTCAGAGTTGGCCCATTTGTAGCCTTCAAGTGGAATTGAAGGGTCAAGTCAAAACGTTTCTAGTATATGGAAGGTCAAGGATCATTGATCTCGTGACGTGACATGGAAACCCAACACCATTTTCTAATTGTGGGCACAAATCCCGATCTGCACAGGATGTAGTGGTGAAAACTGCATATACGCATGCTGTATAATTGTTAGGGTGTGTATATGTGGAAAAATAATGTTTTTATCTCTGATATCTGCAAAAAAAAGGGACTTCAAGTCTGCATAGGGAAATGTAAAAAGGCCCACTGTGAAAGATTGCATAGGGTGAGGAAAATCTTTCTATAACACTTCTCGAGGGATGAGTAAGTCCTGCAACTTGCAACTACCAGCCATGAACATCAGAATGCAAGATCTCAACATGCAGGTGTCCTATTCTATGCTTCAAAAAAATAAAACCCAATTCAAATCCGACCATTGGGAGTGCTCTACAACCCATTTATACTTATGGAAGAAGCATATCAATTTTTGCGCCATTGTTGGTGATCCCCTGAGAATCTTTGTCTCATATAAGGGTGGTTGGGTCTCCTCTTTTTCTTGGTCTGTTGTGTAAGGCCTCCTTGTTTCATTGATGGGCTAGAGTGTCACAATTCGTGCTGGTAAATGGTCGAGGGTTCTCTCCAACATGGTATCCACTAGTGTGTCGGGGGTTCTTTCCTCCCTCTTGGGACAACCACCTCCCACCTGTGAACAAAGACCTCACAGGGAGCCTCATCCAAACCCTAACCAATAATGTGACCAAACCCGAGAGATAGGCGTATGAAATATACAGGTCTCCACTGCACGAGGGTTCTATCCTCACTCTCGCTAGTTGAGTGTATTCCTAATAGAATATAGGCGTATGCAATATGAAGGTGATCTCCACTGGGTAGGTGTTTTCTCCTCCCTCTTGTTGGTTGAGCCTATTCTCGATATATAGGCATATGCAATATGCAGGTCTTCACTACACGTGGGTTCTCTCCTCCCTCTCGTTGGGCTCAAATATGTAGGTCTCCGCACGCTCAAAATACTTTGAAATGGTAGTGTTTATTTGGGTTTTGGTCTCCACCACTCGAATTTGAATATGCTAGTAGGAGAGGCATACACAATCAAGTTATCATCCTATACATTTAATTCTCTTCGAATATAAGTCAAATTAAAAGAGAAATTTCTCAATTAGGTGATCTATTATTTGAATATATCATTTAAACATTTTTTTTGTGGGATTATAGAATATTTTTATTATATTTATAATTAGTATTAAATACCTAAACACACAAAGTTTCTTGCAACATAGTTGTAGATCTTGATATAGACTTAAGCAATAGGATTAAAATTCGACAACGTTATTAGTACATGGAAACTTCTACCAAAATATGAGATTTATTTGATGGAGAATACAACATTATACAAACACCATTACCTCCACGAGGAGAGGCTACATAAAATTAAAAATGCCAAACATGATCCTAATTATAATTTGATTAGGAAGCAAAGGCATATTCCTCTTTTGTGAAGAAAGAATAAGTGTTAGGTCTAGTTTCAATGTAGTCAACATCAAAACCATGGATTATTTCAATAGAAAGGATGGTTCTATGTTCTCTTAATATGATAATATTCTATTACCCCAGGTAACAATCATGTGAGAACCATCTAAACTAATGAACCACTAGTCAAATGTTGTCATTCATGTCCTAGAATAATGGTATAATTCCCTACTTCCATGTCAACCACTAGAAAAGTTTATGTAATGCTCATTTTAGGACGTGCACATGTAACTAGAGTAAGATGTTTTATTTTTCCTATGGCTAATTGAACCTTCTTGTTGAATGTGAGAATTTTTCTCACTTCACTTGTACAAGAAAGACTATGTTTCTCCATAATTATTAATTTAGACAAAATGTTTAGGCATCATCCACCATTAATTAAAAAAGAATGGGAAATTGTACCCATAATCTCTATGAAAACATAAAAAGAGGGTATCTAGGCTCATGTAAGGGAAACATCACTGACATGATATTCAGATGAGAGAATGTATTCCATGGAGTGGCATCTATTTCTTCCTTGTATGGAAATGCACCAATAATATTAATCATATTTTGAGGATTAATATGCATCAATATAGGATTAAATTGGCTAACATGTTACCAATATTAGTAGAACCTAAATATTAAGCATCAGTAAACCAAGAGGTCAAATGG
>JZKD02S1656501.1:80058-127245 GCA_000966675.3 Picea glauca
TATATATAATCGAAATTATAAAAACAGATAATGAATATATAGCTAATTACCATGAGACGATATTCATTCGATCCCCCATCAATGTGTCCATATTTCCTACAATGTTTTTTAGTTGTTTCTATTAAAATTATTATCGGACGTGTAGTGCAACATTTTTTGCAAGAGAAATAACATCTACCATAACACTTTTCACCATCTTTACTTTTTTCCCACCTATAATATTTTTTGACATTCTTTCGCAAAAAATTTCCATCTTTGAACTGTCGTTATTACAGAAATTTTGTCGCAACATCTCTAATTTCCAATATATATATATATATATATATATATATATATTCGTCGCAAGAGCAATGAAAGGTGAACATTCAATAGTCAACATTGACCAAGTCAATGTTGACTTTGTCAAATAGTTGGATGAATGTTTGAATAGTGTAATACTCATCATTGTATCGTTTCTCTTACGACGATAACCAAAGTTCATCGCAAGAGAGAAGAGATTCCACTATATTCACGCACGTCAATCCTGAGACATACAATTGTTTTCATCTCAAGAGTGATGAACGCGGGATGGATTTATAAAAAATTGAAAAATCCAAATCTTTATCTTCAATTTTGTGACGAAAGGATACTTTCATCACAAGTTGTCGTCACAAATTTTTCAATATGTAGAAGTTTTTTCATCCATCTGGTTTTCTCTCCCCCTTGACATCAATGGAAAAGGATGACGTCTCCTTCAGTATGCTCCCCCTGTTTTTAAGCCTCTGATATATATTTATGTTTCTCTTCATGGTTCTTCCTCATGTACATCTCTAATAAACATCATTCAAATATTTCATGATTACCATTGCTCTCCCCCTGTCTTACTATTCCAACTAAAATGTAGATCATTGTGGGGATTAAACTACTCCAAGTTTACGTTGAAGATACTCAAATGTCTCCCTCGGAATAGGTTTGGTGAGGATATTTCCAATTTGTTCTTTTGTCCCAGCATACTCTACCTTGATGTTCTTCTCTACACCATGTTCCGGTAGAAAGTGAAACTTGATCAGAATGTGTTTCGTCTTGGAATGCATCACTAGATTCTTATATATACGTATAGCACTAATGTTATCAAAAAATATCAGAATAGGCTCGACATATTCCACCTATATGTCCTATAAAGTTTAATTCATCTGGAGAACCTTTGTACAACATGATGTTGTTGCAATATACTATGCTTCTGTTGTGGAAAATGATATTGAATATTATTTTTTGCTCAACCAGGATACCAACAAATCACCCAAGTAGACATTTGTTCCACTTATACTTATTTTGTCATCAACACTTCCTACCCAATCTCCATTTGTGTACACAACTAGAGATAGTTCATTCCCTTTTGGATACCATAATCCATAGTCTTTTATTCCTTTGATATATTTGAATATTTTCTTTACTTCCATATCATGTGTTTCCTTCAGTGCTTCTTGAAATCTTGCAAACTTTGCAAATTCTTACATCACATATGGTATCGATGTTGTCACATAGATTAAACTAGCAATCATCGATATGTAGAGTCTATAATCTGCATCCTTGGATATATCATCTTTGCTCAATTTGCAACTAGTCTACAAGTGATTTCTTATGGGCTTGCAATCTACCATTCCAAACTTCTTTATAATTTATTTCATATACTTGGTCTGGGAGATGAAAATACATGTATGTTGCTAACATATGTGGAGTCCCAAAAAGAAATACAACTCACTAAGTAATGATATTTCAAATTCATTATACATGTATTTATAACTTTTTTTACTCATCTTGTAATCATGACTTCCAAAAATATTGTCATCAACATAAACTTCAATTATCAATAAACTATTTTGATTTACCTTTATGTAGATATTTATTTCTACATTTCCTTTCCTAAACCTGTGTCGTTGTAGATAACTGTCCAATATTGAATACCATGCTCTGGGGGCTTGTTTGGGTCCATACAGTTCCTTATTCAATCGACAAACATAACCTTCCTTTTCTGACAGTAAAACTCCTTCTGGTTGTTTGATGTAGACATATTATTCTAATTCTCCATTTAGGAAGGTTGATTTTACATCCATCCAATATACCTTTATTTTCTTAGAACATGCATAAGACAAGATTATTCTGAGTGCTTCCAGTTTGGCAGCTGGGGAAAACATTTCTTCAAAATATATGTCTTCAACTTGAGCATATCCCTTTCATACTAACCTTGCTTTCTTCCTAGTTACCTTTCCATCCTCAATCAACTTGTTTCTGATAGCCATTTTGTGCCAATCATGTTCTTGTATTTAGGCCTTGTAACAAGTTCCCATGTTTCATTCTTCTTTATTTTATCTGGTTCTTCTTCCATACAGGGATGATTTTAAGGATGGAAATTTATTTTAAAATGTAGAAACCTTAGCGAAACTTACTAATCCTTCATATGTCAACTATAAATGTTTGGTGTTATTTTTGTAAAAATATTCAAATCTACAAGTATTTTATATATTTTTTATAAAGTTTCTGTGATTTTTAAGGTAAAATAGTTTTATCCTATAGAATTTAGGCGAATCATTTTTAAAATAGCGAATCTCATTTTTGGAAAAACCATGGAAAATTAGCCCATGAGTGAAATTTATCCCATAAAATCATCCATGCTTCCATAGCTTTGATATGGTGTTCATTAGTGTTGGCTTGTTCAAAGCTATTGGGTTCAACTGTGGACAACAATGCTAGATGTCTTTGTTCATGTGAGTGAAATTTTCTTTGGGTTTCAACTCCTGCATCTTTATCCCCAAGGATTTGTTCTTGTGGATGAATTTTATGCACTCGTCAACTAGGAGTTTTGGGAGATATATGAACATTGTTTTGGTCATATTACTCTTGCTATGCTTTTGGCTAGTCTTCTTCTTCTTCTACTTCTTCTTTCAAATCCTCCTCTCCTTCCTGCTCTGTTGAGTATTTTCTTTCTTCTTAGGGATTTCATACACTTGTCTCGTCAATATATACATTGATGTGTTCCAAAATTATATTCAGTCTCATATTGAAACACTTATATTCCTTGCTCTTTCTTGAGTACCCGACAAATATGCCTTTGTCAACTCGAGAGTCAAATTTTCCAATTGTTCCATAGTCTCTTTTGATATATCACTTTCTTCCATATACTCTAAAATTCTTCATATTTTTCGATATTCCTTTCCATAGCTCGTAGGGAATCTTATCACTATTACTTCTGAGCATTTCTTTGTTCAGAATATGAACTACTATATGTACCTCCTGTGCCCAAAATATGTCACCCAACTTGGAATATTTCAACATGGTTTTGGCCATCTCCTGTATTGTCTTGTCCTTTCTTTCAGTTACTTCATTTTGCTAAGGTGTCTTGACTATTGAGAATTGAATTTTTATTCCATGTTCACCACAGAAATCCATGAACTCTTTCTATGTAAACTCTTCACCATTTTCTAATCTAAAACATTTGATTTTCAAGTTTGTCTCTGTTTCAACCATCTATTTGAATATCTTGAAGTGCTCGAATGCCTCTGAATTCTTCTTGAGAAAGAAAACTACAGTCATTCTTGTGTAGTCATCAATCATTAGCATGAAGTATTGTTCACCATTTAATCCCTTTGTTCTCGTTAGTCCACATAGATCAGTATGTACAATATCCAATGGTTTTTTTGTTGATTAATCCTTTGATTTGAACTTGGTCCTAGTCTATTTTCCCTATAGACAATGCTTATATATAGTATTCGTTGGCTTTGAAATTTCAAGCATTTCTTTCACTACTTCCTTTTTGTTGATTTTGACAAGATTATCAAAGTGTATGTGAACCATTCTTCCGTTCCAGAGCCAACTTTCATTTTCCTTTCCTAAACAACAATGTTTGTTTTCAATTTCATTCAAAAAATATATGTTATTCAGATTCCTTATCGTTATTTCCACTAACTTTTATTTGTCACACATTTGAATTACACTCAACACATTGTGTTTCATATATTCGATGAGTAGAGGATTTTTTGCCATTGCATATTTGCTTCCAATATTAAGTGTTCCTCTACCTATAATTTTATCTAAATGATTATTTCCCAATGAAATTGGTCCATCTATTTCTCACTTTAGAGTTATAAACATGTTATTGTCACCTATCATATGCTTTGAACAACCACTGTCAACATACCAATCACTTTTCCTGTGTTGGGCTTGTACAGTAAGCGAGCATTGATTCTTCTTTATTTTCCATATCTCTTTTGTTTTTGATATCTGACTGTTAATGTTCTACTTTGATTCCCTGGTTGAATAGTCAATATACAATTCTTAACTATTTGAACAAAATTGTTGCATTTGTAGCATTCTACTTCATTTCTCAATGAACCAAAATTGTTTTGGTTTCAGTTGTAGTCTTCATAATATTTTCTGGGATAACAGTTATTTAAGTACCCTGCATAGTTGCTTCTATTATTGGCATAGGCTCTGCAGTTTATAGCTTTATGTCCAATATTAGCATAATTAAAATAATAAACATAAATAAAAAATCTTTGGTACATGGGTGTAGATTATATTCTTTGTGATGCACTCCTTCTGAATTTGTCTTTTTGAGACTTTTTTATTTCTAGAATGTTCTTCTTTGGCGGCTTGCATTCTTCCTTCTTGACAAAATAGTTGACAATCTCTGCATAGTTGTTTTTTCCTACTTCTTGTTTTGTTGTCTTGGAGCTCGATCATTTCTTATTTTGTACTTGATTGTATCCTAGTATAGATATATCGTCGGATGGTCTTTGATTCTTGATTATTTGATCGAATATTCTGGTGCTCTTCTATTGCACATCTTTCTTCTGAAGATCTTTCCTTAAAGAGAGTATTTCTTCTTCTAAACTCCCAATCGTTTTCTTCTTTTCTTCTAACTGAATTCTAATTATTTCCTCAATTATTATTTCTTATTCTATTTGAATTTTTAGACTCGTTATCATTTTCTCTAGTTTTTCAAAGTTGGAATTATGAGATCCCTCTTTCATTTTTATCTCTGCCTTGAGTGACTTGTTTTTCTTTCTTTCCTTCCTAATTTCTTCTAATGCACTGATTAATTCTGATATGATATTTACTTCACCTTCTTCTTCGAAATCATATTATACTTCCATGAAGAGTAATATTTATGAATCACTTTCATTTTCATTATCCTCCTCATATGATGAGGAGCTCTCCTCCTTTGAGTAGAAACTTTTCTTGAATAATTTCATTTTGTTTCTTCTCTTTTTTCCCTTTTGATATTTCTTTTCCATTTTAAAAGTTCCTCTTCATCATTTTCTTTATTCTTATGAGGGAATTCAGAATAAAAATGACCAATACCACCACAATTAAAACATTTCAATGGAAGCATAGATTTATGATTTTCGGTTCCTTTCTTTAATTTGCTTACAAAGTTAGTCATCTCTTCATATTCTTATGAATCATCACTACAACTCCAACTTTTTTTTTACTTTTTCTTATGCTTATTCTTTGTCTTCTTTGATGCATTGAAATTTGTTTCCTTTGTGAATGGGTTCTCCTGTTATGTTCTCATTTCATAGGCTATAAATATTCTATGTATCTCATCCATGCTCAATGTATCGAGATATTGCCTTTATTCTAGAGATGATATTTTAGGATCAAATATCATAGGAAGATACCTCAATACCTTTTGAACAACTACTAAGTCATCAACTTCTACTCCCAATCCTTTAAGCGTGTTAACTATTTTTTCAACTCGCAAAAGGTAGGTTGCAATATATTTATCTTCCTTCATCTTGAACTGTTCAAAATTATCTCTGAAAATTTGAATCTTAGCTCCCTTAACCTTGGAATCTCCTTCATAAATAATTTGGAGTTTATCCCAAAGATCCTTTACACTGTCACAATGCATAACCTTGACAAATACTAAATCAACTAGACTACCCAGAATAGTACCTTTATCCTTTGAGTTGTTTTCGTTGATTTTATTTCCATCTCTGTCACTTGCGGGACTGGATGGTGTTGTATACCCATCTACTATTGATTTTCAAACACAAATCCATATGCATGTAAAAAAGAATTCATCCTTTATTCCAGAAGGTATAGTTCTGACCACCAAACATTGGTGCTCCAATATTAGCATATTCCATGATCTCATTCCAGTGGTTAGACTGCTTCTTGAAGGACCTGCTCTGATTCCAATTGTTGGAATACTAAGAGGGGGGATGAATCAGTATGAACACAATTAGTAGTTTTAATAAAAATATAAAACATATAATAAATATCACGAGCATTCAATATATCATCAACACCATAATTCAATGCATAGACATCACATAAGCATAGTACACTAGAATTTTATGTGGAAACCCAATGAGGTAGAAAACCACAAAATGTTTTTCTTATTTATCAAAGAGTACATTCATTGGAAGAACCAACTTCCAATTTCTCCAACTACAAATGGAAAGAGGCTCCAACCCCCTATTTAGAGGTTGCAACCTGAAGGAAGCTCCAAATCCCTAATTTAAATGGATCCAACAGGAAGGAGGCTACAACCCAAATTCCTTTCCCTGTTCAACCATTGTGAAATATAAATGTAGACAAGTCTATCACTACCTCTATCACTGATAACCTATTGTTGTTTTTTTTTTTATATACTTATGTTTCTTCTACTGCTTTTGATATCTCATCAAGATTACAACCACACATACCTCATACCAAGATTCATAAGAGATTTCTCCAAATAAAATTCTTATGAATCACTAATACATACATGTTCCTTATTTATTAAGAATGCTCACCCTAACACAGAGATGAAAACATACCTTCCACATGTAGTTGACCTGAGTTTTAGATCCTTGATCTTCAATAATTTTTCCTCACAAGTTCATGACCCCATACATTGTATGCTCGCGGGTATCTATGTTTTTCCTCATTGTATCCTGCAAATGTATGTGATTTTCCTCGAGAAACCCACAGATTTACTCAAAGAACCTCTTTCTGAAACTTTTTCTCTGTACTCTCAACTCCTAAAAACTTCTTACTTCACTGGACTTCTCTTCCTTCGACTCATATCCTCAAATATCCAACCTATATTCTCAAAAGTGATTCACAGAAGTGATATTCAATTGACTCTTCTCTTTGTTTTAATGAGGATCTCATGATGACATCCAAATCACACGCAACTTGTAAACTTATGCTTTACCTTGACTTGAAACCGGTTAACTTCCTATTTAGGGGTTGAATCAATGAAAACCAATCTTTCAATAATTCAATGACAATTAATCTTTCAACAACTAAAATTTTGAAAATTAATTAATCTTTAAATAATTAATCTTTCAACAATTAATATTTCAATAATGTTGCTTGAGGGGAAAGAGAGTTGGTGAATTGGAATAGTTTTGTTGAGTGGAGAGGTCGGCCATGGAGTCCCTGGATGTGGTTGTGATATTTCTCTCATTATGGGATCAAATCACGAAGAATAAAAACTTCCTCATCTGAGAGATGACCTTCCTGCATTGCTTGGTAGAGTTCAAGGAAATAACACTAGGTGGGACTACCTCCAGTATCCTGTACAATTTCTTGTTCAAAGTAATAATAACACTACGATGCCTAGACTCATATACAACATGGTGTTTCCATAAATATGGTTGGCCCAAAAGAACATTAAAAAATTTGAGAGGGGAATCATCACACAATACCTTGTCTTTGAATGGATTTATGTCGTATGACAGGTGGCATTGTTGGCTGACACGAATGTCGCTTCCTTGGTGGAGCCATCCGATGGTGTATGGTTGTAGGTATGACGTTGTCGAAAGGGAGAGATTATTGACAACCTATGCTGAGATGATGTCCTTCTGGCTACCACTATCAATAATGAAGTGCAGCGGGGTACCCTTCACCCACATCTATGAATGAAAAAGGAACTCGCCTTCCTATAGCTCATTTGGTTCACCAAGATGGAGCTTGGTGGTAGAAACGGTAGCACTGGGTTTTGCAATAATGATATGTCTCCCTCTTTCTAGTTCTGACTCAGAGTCAGAGCCCACATTTGATTCAGAGGCTTCCACCTCAGCCACTAGTGACTTCTTTGAGTGGAAATTAGCAGTGTTATGCCAGGGAATCTTATGGAAGCTGCACCACTTCCCGATATCTTTCTTTGTCATTCCATTGTCCTTCTTTTCTTATGGCCTGGATTGGTTTTCCTGAGGTGATATGTATTTTCTCTATCCTTTGTTCTACGAGTTGGGGTCGCCCTCTCCTGGATTTTGTTGTGAGGGGTTACCAGGCCCAAATTGTTGTGTCTTTTGTTTGAGCTTCTACTTGATTTTGATGGCATATTGGTAGGCCACGCCTAAGGATGAGATGTCCAAAAAATCCATTTTGTCCTGGATGTATCTATGCAGACTGCCACGACACTTGAGCACCAGATGTCGCTTAAAATATTTGATACCCATATTGGTGTGCAAGGTATGGAAGACATTTGTGAACTCGGGCACTTATTGGTCTCTTTCTTGCCACAGTGTGGTCCATTTTGTATATAGGTCGTCATAACTTCCAACAGGTTAGTATTGTTCCTTAATAGCATCCCTGAAGGACTCCCAGGTGACCACGACTGTAAATAATGAGAGTTCCTTTGTTTCCTTCTGCTCACAGAAATTTTCCCACCAATCTTTGACATGGGGAACAACTTTGAGGAGCGCAAAAGTAATTTTTCTCTATTCGATAAGTTATGGATAGAGAAATACCCTTCTAGAAGATTCAACCATTTTTATATAGCATCCGTGTCTATCTGACCTTCAAATATAGGAATATCAAAGTTGTTTTGTACCTTGAATGGGGTGGTGCCTCTGTTTGAGTAAGATGCATCACCTGTTGGTAGTTGTCGAAGTATTTGCACAAAACTATCCATCATCTCGTTCCTATGTTGCGTGAGGGCTTCCTCGAGAAACATTTTGAAGGGATCTATTGTCCTGTCATCTTTCTTTTCTCTCACCATGAGAGGTCCCATAGGCATGCGACAATTTTTTTCCTCAAGAGAAAAATGATCGAGACCCAATTCTTTGTACCATGACCTCGTTGGTGACATGCATTAAGAATGACAAGGAGAAGACCTCTCTCATACCACTGATCTAGATTTTATGAGCAGAACGAAATGAATATAGATTATTATCAAAATATTCTTAACACATAATAATAGATATACAGTACAATTGGTTTCTATTCAATAAGGAAATAATATGAAATTGGAAAATGCAATGGAAAACAAGGTTGCTAGAATGGTGGCAGCTTATCTCTGAGAAGAGATGTGACGTCTACGCTCATTCGCCAGAAGCTAATTACAATGAGGCTCTCAAGGAATTTTTACAATAAATAGGAATTTCAAAAACCCTAGACATGAAAAAACCTAACCCTAGGAGATGAAGCGCCAAAAGTCATGTGGGTTGTGTTTGTGTAAGTTAGTACATCAACTTCCTGGGGTCGTAACTTTTGCATATGATCACTTTTTTAGGCGCACGATAGACTGTTGGAAATTTATGTCCAAGGAATACACATATTTCTTGTGGAAAGACCTAAAAACGTTGTTTAGGGCCTAAAAATGGCACCAGAAGTCAGGGACCCAAAAACTAGAAAAAAACTACCGAACTAGAAAATTGCCAAAATGAGCCAGTTGGAATAGGTGGGAGCCCACTGAAATCCATTTGGATCAGTGCACTTCAATGACTACAAATACCTTTACAAGTTTATATGAGGGTTGTTGATTGGTGAATGGGTGAGATAGAATCTTAGTCATATATTGTTGTAGGTCCCACCTAGTTACCTTTGAAGAGTTTCAAAGGGCAGGCATTAATCTTCGTGCAAGTTGAAGGCACCCACACGATCACATCCATTGGGTTTTATGGTCCAATAGTTGTTGGATCTGGAGATTTGACTCATAATATTTCATCATCAAAACTTGAGGACATGGGTGACTTATGTCTCCTCGAGGATGATGAAGAAGGGTCTTGAGAGGTCGAACCATCGATTCGATGAGCCAGCTCACAGGCGCAATGCAAGTGCCACATCAAATGGAATGAGTGATAGATATCCACATGGATGTCACATGGCAGGGAGTTGGAAAATGTTGAGAGGTCATAACTCTGGATATTGATCTCATATTTGGGAAAGATTATGATTATTGGAAAGCTCTCAATGCAAAGAATCCAAATATGGGTTGTGTTTCTCTAAAAAAAGTAAGTAGTAGAAGAGGATATTTTAACATCCCACTAGCCTAAGAGAATATTAGGGTGTAGAGTGTGTTACATAGTGGTATCATAGTAGATTTCAAACTCTAATATTGAATGGGTCACCAAGACCACCTAAAACTATTTTTTTAAGTGGTTTCTAATGTCTCTTGTCATGTATGTTTTAAGTATAATGATGGCATTGCTAATAATGGTTGTTGTTTCATCTTATAGGATGTATTGAAAATAAGTAGAGGTGAATGGTAAAGCATAGTATGGAAGACACCTCACACCTTGGAAATGATGAATCTAATGGTTGGAGGGATAGAGAAACCCCTCCTGATTTGATGGCTACTATTAGGATCCTGAAGGCATATAATGAGGGGCTCGGGAAATCTCAAGTTGTGCAGGAAAAGTAGAATGTAGTATTATTTTAGAGTTTGTCTAAAATACAGAATAATTTGCAAGAGAGCCCTAGTAACACAAAATTACAAAATTCATAAGAGTTGAATACCCCCTTGGATTCCCAAAGGCATGTATTAAGTCATAGCAATGTGGGGAGGAGTTCTTCCAAGAAGAGGCATCAAAATGTCAAGAAAATAAAATCTTGTCGAAGTGCTTCCATAGAGTCATCCAGTAGGAAGATTTATTTTGAAGAGATTTACAATAGTGATACTGGAACGAGTGTTCCGAATAAAATGATAATATGTTCACAAAGTTCCCTAAATGAAGAATTTAAGAAGGCTAATACACTTACAGTCAATGGATATATTAAGAAAGGAGAAGAAGTCGAGGCACGGTTGTTTGGTTTGAACAAGTATTTTTGGGTACACAATTATTCTGAAAATAGCAAGGAGAGGATTTTTGTTTTCAATATGAATGGAGGACCTTCCATTTGGTGGAAATACATCAAGAAAATAAAAGGACTAAAGGAAATCATACTAACATGGAAGAAGTTTGACAAGTACTTAAGAAAGTCATACTTATCAGAGAAGTATTACGGTGACAAGATTAAGGAATTCCATGAGCATAAGTTGCGTCAAATTGTTATGGATTCATATGATAAAATATTCATGGAAATATTGAGGTATGTTCCTTACCTAAACGATGAGAAAGCAAGAGTTCATCACTTTCTCAGTGGATTGCCACAGTCCTATCAGGACATAATTGAATTTGACAAGCCAAAGACATTGGGAGATGTTGTAAGGAAGGCCAAGTGTTTCTACAATCAGTCTAAGCACAAGAAAGATCATTCTAAGGACTAGAAAAGAAAGGCTAAGAGTGGATTCCAGAAAAATGGATTCAAGTCCTTTCCATACAATAATTCAAGGAAGGGTGCACAATTTGGCCATCCAAGTAGAAGTGTGCACCAACACAATTTTCCATCTCAAAGTGGAAATAAGCCAACAGAGCAAGAAAGAGAAATAGTAAAGGAATTAAAGAAATGACATCTACACTATTGGGGTTGTGGAGAACCACACTTGTTGAGGGACTGTCCTCACAGACAACATGATAGCAAGAAAGTGTATCATGTATAGGAAGAATATATAGTAAATGATGTGGCAAAAAGTGTGCCAAGGATATACACAGTTGTGGAGAATTGATAAGAAGACCACCAAGCTTCAGTACTAGAGATGGAAGGTATAATTGAAAAGAAACCTATTTCTATTTTAATTGACCCTGGATCTAACCTTGGTTATATTTCACCTCAATTTGTTTAAGCATGTGAATTATAGAGGAATAAACATGAAAAAACATGGTTAGTCCAATTAGCCACAAGAAACAAGAGAAACGTGGTTGAGGTCATAGAAGTTTGTCCTATATAAGTAGACTATGTACACAAAACCTTGAACATCATACCCCTAGGATCATATGATGTGTTGTTGGGTATGGATTGGTTAACTTCCCAAAAGGAAATATTAAAGTGTTATGATAAGGTTTTGGAATTTGAATATGAAGAAGGCAACTCAAGAATCTTGCAAGGCATTCAAAATCCGTTTTCAGTAATGAAAAGATAAACATTGCAGCTTAAGAATTTTAGTAGGAAAGGGTGTCCCTTGTATACTATACAAGTGCTTAACTCAGTAGAAAGGAAAGAGATAAAGGTTGAATATTCCCCTGTGTTGTGGGAATTTAAGGATGCATTTCTAAAGGAGGTACCTAAACTACCTCCAACATGAGATATTTATTTTTTCAATATGTATTATACATGGAGAGGTGGCAACTTCAAAAGTACACTCGAGTTCTTGGAGCTGAAGGTACAACTGAAGGAAATGTTGGATAAAGGTTATATCAGGCTAAGTGTGTCCATGTGGGGAGCACCATCCCTATTTATAAATAACATGGTACCTTGACATTGTGTATTTACTATAGACAGTTGAACAAGGTGACCATCAAGAATAAGTATCATTTATCGAGGATCAGTGATCTCGTTGATCATCTCAGAAGAGCTACAGTCTTTTTAAAGATTGATTTAAGGTATGGATATAAACTAGGATTAAGGATGAGGAAATACAAAAGACATCCTTTAGAATGAGGTATGGGAACTATGATTTTGTAGTGGTTCCATTTGGTCTTGAAAATGAGCCAGCCACTTTCATGTGTCTAATAAATAGTGTGCTAAAAAAATATCTAGACAAGTTTGTCCTAGGATTTGTGGATGGCATTTTTGTTTATTCCAAGACTAAATAAGAGCATGGAGAACATATTAGGATGGTGTTATAGGTGTTGAGAGAATACCATATCTATTATAATTTCAGTTAATGTGCTTTGTTACAGAAGTAAATATAGTATTTAGGCCAGACAATCTCAACAGGAGTGGCAGTGGATCTCGAGAAGATCAAGGCAATCATGGATTGACCTTCCCCTAGGAATGTAACTAAAGTAATGTCCTTCATGGGGTTGGTTGGATATTACAGAAGGTTCATAAATGTATTTTCCAATATTGGTAATCCAATTACCTACTTACAAAGGAAGGGGAAGATATTTATATGGTCACAAGAGTGTGAGGCCAACTTAGAAACAAAAAGGGTAGTAGAGTTTGATATCAAGTAGAGGATTAAAACCATCCTACAGGAAGATGAGTTCTTCAACCAAGTAAGAAAATTATTATTATAGAAAGAACCCATGGAGAAGAAATATTAAGGATATCATATTTGAGTTAATGAGTTGTTATTGTACAAAAATAGGTTGTATGTTCCTAATTCAGAAGATTTCAAAAAATTGATTATGGACGAGTTCCATAAAAAACATTATTTGGGTCATCCTGGTTACCAGAAAATGGTGACAGCCGTAAGACAAATGTATTATTTCCCTGGTATGAAGTGGGACATTTCTCAATACATTACTAAGTTTTTAGAATTTGAACATGTGAAAGTTGATCATAGACATCATGTTGGGATATTGCATCCCTTTCCTATTCGAGAGTGGAAGTGGGAGACAATATCCATGGATTTGATCACTGGTCTACCAAAGGCAATGAAGAAACATGACACAATCATGGTTGTAGTAGATAAGTTGATCAAGGCAACTCACTTCATCCCAATTAAATCTACTTTCAAATCCATAGACAATGCTAACATTTTTATGAAGAAAATTTTCAGATTCCATAGTTTTCCTAAGACCATAATTGCATAAAGAGATGCTAAGTTCACCTCAAATTTCTTGTTTGCATGCTTGGGAACGACTGGCATTTAGCACGGACTATCATCCTCAAATAGATAGCTAGACCAAAAGAGTGAATAGGGTGATAGAGAACATGTTGAGGATGCATGTTATGCATCATCCTAAGCAGTCGAAAGAGTATATTGCCTTGGTAGATTTTTCCTATAACAATTGTTATCATGAATCATTGAAGATGAGCTCGTTTGATGTTAAGTATGGAAGGAACTGTATAGTTCCAATCAACTGGGACAGTTCGGTTGATAATATTACCATTGGACCATAATTGTTGAAGGAAATGGAAAATACAATGGTCAATATAAGGAAGAATATGAAGATAGATTAAGACAAAAGAAAGAGCTATGCAAACAACAATATAACTCAGAGAGAGTTCAAAGTGGGAGAGCATGTGTATCTCTAGTGGAAACCCAAGAGAATTTCCTTAAGGATGGGAACTTTTGTTAAATTGCCACCTCACTATTGTGGACCCTTTGATATCCTAGAAAGAGTGGGGCCATTAGCATACAGACTTGCATTACCACCTACTGCTAAATCTCATAATGTGTTCCATGTATATTTATTAAAGAAATACGTACATGATTCTAATAATTTTATTTATTGGACTATGATATAGTTGTAGCTAGAGGGAGAATTCCAGACTAAGCCACAATGCATCCTGGACAAGAGAGAAACAATGCTTTGGAACCAAGCCATCATGTAGGTCAAGATGCAATGGAAGCACTTTGGAGTAGATGAGGCTACATGGGAACTGAAAGATGTTATGAGAATGGCATACCCAATTTTACTTTCTGTATAAATGTATATACATGGTTATTTAAACACCAAGGATGGTGTTTCTTTAAGAGGGAGGAGAATGTGACACCCTGTTTTCCCCATGATTGTAATTATTCTTAAGACTTCATATGATGTGATTATGAAGAATGCAATTATGTTTTTAATTAATAAAAACACCATACAATTGACTGAGAGGGAACAACCTTAAAAGTATTGGCCATGATACACAAGTGGGAACTGATGAAGTAGGAATTGATAAAGTGGGTTGGAGAGGTGGAGCTGATATTTTTTTGTGAATAAAATAGAAATCTTTCTTATCAAGCTTTCCTATACTTAAAAACATGAGAATACACTTTCCAACATTCCCATATTGGTATGGATCCATGTGACTTGTAATGGAAATCATATTGGTGGTTGAAGTAGTTAATAATTGTTGACAGTTTGGTAACTTGAAGAAGGCAAGGGGTTGATTGAACAACTTGATGAATAGGACACCACAGATTCCCCCCTTTAGAAATTTAGATTCCAAAAAATATGCCACATCTGACAGAAGCCATAGGAATCCCAAGGATTGGAGGAGAAAGAGACCAAAGGTGAAAACTCATGTTCGAATAGAGGGGGAATAAAGAAGAGGGGAGAGCACGTAGCTTTGAAAAGAGAATACTTTGAGGAAGAGTTGGAGTGATGAGATCCCACTCCAAGGGAACATCAAACATATATTTTTTTTGGTACAAATAGAAGAGAAGAATAAGTGGAGATCTATCCTTGAAAACAATAGGAATCTCATCCAACATATTTATGATCACCTTGAAATAGATAAGAGCCAGATCTACACTGAACCTATAGAGGGTTGCATCTTGGTACTTACTAGAAATAAACTGGCACTGGTAAGGGGAGGTCATTGAGGGATTGTATAGAAAAGAAGGGAATCCCTTGTGTATATGAAATATAATTGACAGAATACCTGATAAACTTATGGATGCCCTGAGCTTAGTGGGAAGAGGGAAACGTATAGTGTTGTCAATGGAGGAAGGAGAGTAACCTTCCTGGATCATTCTAATTTTGGAAGCCTACTGAATAATTCACCTTTGTGGTATCATGGCTTGGAACGGGGGTGGCGTAATGTAGGAAATCACTCTCCAATATTTCCTAAGTTTGGGAGGAAACACATCCTCTCTCATTTAGTTGTTGGTTCATATTTCCCTACTTAGATAAGTGTTTAAATTTATCTATTTAATTGTGTATGAATGTTGTAAAATTTTGTTTGTCTAATTTAAATGGGAAATATGAATGCTTGAATTCAATGAATTGAAATCTTTGACTAAAATAGAATGCGTGTTTTAATTTCCACCATTAATTCTACTGAAATTCATGAAGTCAAATGATCATTGTGTGGTGTTGTGTATTCATGGAAGTATTGTTGCTTGAGAAGAAAGCTTCCAAGATATGCAAGAATATTTATTTTAACCAAGTTAGGGATCTTTTGATGGTCTCAAAGTATGTTATGAACCCTTAAAGGCCTAGTATTACCTTAAAATACCATTTGAATTGGACAAGTCCTGAAGTTAGAACATTATCTAGTATAAAAACCCTTTGTTCTATTTGGGGAAGCTCATAGTCGTCAAAATGGTATGGTAGAGTAGTTCTCATCACTTTGTCGGGGAAGGCATTGGTTTTGGGAGTGGTATCGATGATATTAGGACTGTTGATTCTAGTGGAATCATCATCCGAGTATATAAGTCTAAGTAATGGGTGTCAGATAGTGCCACCAATGACAACGAAGATATCAAAAAGGAAGGAGAGGCATCGATCGTTATGAAGGAGAGATTGAATTATCAGTTGTAGATTATCATGGGTTTAGTTTAAGTGAGGAAAGGGGATGATGAAATCATGGAAATGTGGAAGGATATAATGGAAGCTATCATGTCTATAAGGGTTGAAGGTGTCACCAGCTGAAATAATTACAGATCTTGAAAAGGAACAATAGTTGTCGATCAGTATGAAGGAGTGATTGAATTTTCAGTTGTAGATTGTCATGGGTTCCATTTAAGTGAGGAAAGGGGATGATGACATCATGGAAATGTGGTGGGCCAGTGTGGAACATAACATGTCTCTAAGGGTGGAAGGTGACACTAGCTAAAATACTTACAGATCTTGAAAAGGAACGTTAGTTGTCGATCGGTATGAAGGAGAGATTGAATTATCAGTTGTAGATTGTCGTGGGTTCTGTTTAAGTGAGGAAAGGGGATGATGACATCATGGAAATGTGGTGGGATAACATGGAATCTAACATGTCTTTAAGGGTGGCAGGTGTCACCAGCTAAAATACTTACAAACGAGAGTGGTCCTGGAAGGGGTCGGAAGCCCTTAGGTCTTCAATGGTAATCTAAGCTGTCAGATCTAGATGTTTTTAGATCTTATCCATTCGTTGGAGGATGGAGGATAGACTTAAAAGTTGAATTGAGTGCACATCGATGGATATGAATACCTTTACAAGGTTAGATGAGGGTTGTTGATCATCAAATAGGAGAAACAAAATCTCAAACATTGGTCCCACCTAGTAACCTTTGAATACTTTTAAATGGTAGGCATTAATCACCATGCAATTTGAAGGAAATGATGTGATCAGAGTCATTATCTATCAAGGCCCAAGAGCTATCAGATCTGGAGAATCGACTCATCAGATTCCATCATCAGAAATTGAGGATGACAGTGACTTACTTCTCCTTGAGAGAAAGAGAACCCTGACGATGATGAAGAATGGTCTCAAGAGGTTAGAAACAACGATTCGGTGAGTTAGGTAATATATGCCATGTCATTTCCACATCATATCGTGTGAGTGATAGGTAGCCACATGGATTCCATGTGGTGGTGAGTTGGAAAATGTCAATAGGTCATAACTCTATATATTGAGCTCAGATTTGGGAAATATTACGATCGTTGGAAATATCTTGACAAGAAGATTCCAATTATGGAGTGTATTGCTGGAAACAAAGTAAGTAGAAGAAGAGGATATTTTAGCATCCCACCAGCCTAAGAGAGGGTTAGGGGTCATGTGTGTTACACACTCTATAGTAGAAAGTAAGATATTCATTTAGACCATCTAAACATTATTGGACAAAGTGGTATAATGTTGTCATTGATGTCAACCATGTCAAGAGATTAAAATAGAACATAATGGATAAAGAACTTTAATCAAAGCTCAAAAGAGATGGAACATTTGAAATAACATAGGAGCTAGAGTTCTATGAGTGAAGAAATCCTTTTGTAAAGGATCGAGTTACGCGAGCCATTCATTCTTAGTTTGGGGAAATCCAAGACAATTAGATCAAGGTGGAACTAGAGGCTGGGGGAAATTAAACACTAACCATCGCATCAGGAAGGATCTTCAGGTGATCTCTAAACCTTTGGATCAAGCAGTAGATAAAGAACTTCAAAAAATTTCCACTTCCCCACTTAGGCGATTACTAGAGACAAGGAAGAATCCATGAAATCCCCGAAGTAAATAACTCTTGTCGACCGTCGGATGAGAGGAAGAGTAGGGAAGTCCCATCAACCATTGATCAAGAATAGTGGAAGGGTAGGATAAGCAGGTCCAAAGGCACAAATTCCTAGAGTAAACAAAGGTCGTCAGATCATTACAAGGTAAGATTTATGGTGGTATATATATTCAATTCTTATGCGATAAATGGATGTAGAAAGGATCCATAATATCCCAAAGTCTAGGAATGACCAAAATATCGCAAGTCGTTCAATCAAGAATGATATTCAAATAAAGAATATTCTCTTAGACCGTTTGATCATGCGACGGAAAGAATAGTCAGTCCATATTTGACCACTCTGGGATTACGAAGTGTCCCAAACAACTAAAACTGACAAATCCACAAAGTATAGAATCCATGAAGGGAAAATCCATGATATAGGAGGGATACATGTGGCAGAAGACAGAGATGAGATGTGGCCCAATCGGCTGGTGACAAGTGTCAGGGTTTAGTTATCACTTTAGGTATAATAATGTCATGAATCAAGGTGACACATGGCAGCCACTCATCTAGTGCCACGCCAACAATGACGTCAACAATCCACGTCACTCCGAGATTACAATTTACGGGGATGTTCAGCTTCTACTACTAGAAAAAAATCTCAAAGTGTCTAAGGGAGAAGTCACAAAATAATGTTGGTCATTGATCTTAGATCCTCTAGTTTCTTTCATGACTGTTAGATCAAGCGTAGTGGAATAATAGAGTAAGCATGAGAAGTTAACTGACAACAAGTAGTCACCATAGCTTTATGACTTATTCGGTAGGTAAAACCTCTGGAGGGATTGAACTACTTCAGAGTTTGAGTAACCTAGAGTCCCGGAGTCACAAATATCCAAATACCTAGAAATCGAGAGCTACCATTCAGCTAAGCCTACGCTCCTAGCTACTGGACATGTGAAGGTTATTAATCATAGAAGTGTTGATACATAGTCTGACAGAATTTGCTTCCGGAGAATTGGAAGACTACAAAGGTCGGAGTCCCAAAATGCCGAAGTCTCGAAGTAAATGAGAACCATCCATATCGACTTGCAAATAAAACACGACCGTGGATCTTGATAAGAGATTAAGCGCTCACTTGGGTTAGCACTTAGACACCACCCATGGTCATATAAAATATAGGTCTTGAAGTGATTATGTACACAATTTAACACAACGAGGATGAGTTTTACCTCTAACAGGAAGGAGTTTTTGAATTAGATAAATATTTGGAATTTGTCCTGATGGATCTTAAGTGATCCAATATAGGAAATTGATTAGAGAGATAATAGAAAAGCTTGGATATGATTTAAATTGAAGATGAAATAAAAATGTATGAGATTGAATTAAAATAAATCGATCCATACTTGTGATCGATTTATGAAAATCCATCTTACTAAATTGAAGATATTTCACGATAATATATGAAAGGAATATATTAATTATAAGTTAAAAGATAAACATTAATTTTTTGTTAAACAAAATGAAGAGGTGCACTAGTTCAAACAAAGGGACATAAGGCTTCAAATCTCACACCAGTTGGGAAAATATAAAAGCAAGAAAGAAAGATGAAAGAAAGGGTGTCTCTACAGTCCACATCAGAAGATCAAAAGAAAAATCAGATTCCAAGAAGGATAGATGAAGATAATTATGCAGTGAGGGTGGAAGGGAGGATAAAGGAAGGATTCATATCCTTTACTAAGGAAACTGTAAAAATAAGTGAGTTGGTGCTTCTTAGGGTTGGTTTCCTAAAACAAGGGAGTTGGTGCTTCCTAGGGTTGGTGCCATAAAACAAGGGAGTTGGTGCTTCCTAGGGTTGGTTCCCTGAAGAAGGGGATTTCTATTTCCAAGAGTTGGTTCTCTAAATATCATTGGTGTCCTTCACAATCACATATTATTCTTTATAAACTTTGTAATTGTTGATTTATATAATTGATTTTTTAAATACAAGTCCATTGATGATCTATTGTGATAACTAAAATAAAAAAGTAAATATTAATTAATTAAAAATGTAGTATTGATTCACCCTCCCCTATCGGTATTTCCAACAATTGGTATCAGAACAAGTACGTTCAACACAGTCTAATAACTAGAAGGTAGATCCTGAAAGAAACGGATCATCAAGAGGGAATGTCTTCCAACAAATCACCATTGTTTAAAGTAGGTGATTATGTTCTCTGGAAAATAAGAATGAAAAGCTACTTGTTGGCTCTTGGTTTTGATGTTTGACAATCTTTAGTACATGGTTAAACTGCACCAACTACTCCTGATCCGGATTATTTTCGGCACAAAATGAGAGCGGAGATATAATAAAGAAATGCATAGAGATATCGCAGATATTCAATAATATAACAGAAATGTATCAGATATGCAACCATAAACACAGATATACAGTAATACACGATTTCTATTAATGAAAGAAATGTACATTGACTGTAAAATACAGAGTGAAAAACTTGCTAGAATGGTGGCAGCTTATCTTTGAGAAGAGATGTGACGGCTACAGGCATTCGCAAGAAGATGATTACAATGAGGATCTAGAGTCCTTTTTACAATAAACGGGAATGCCAAAATTCCTAGACATCCAAAAACCTAACCCTAGGAGATGAAGTGCCAAAACTCATGTGGGCCCCGTTTGGGTAAGTTAGTACATCAACTTCCCGGGGTCGTAACTTTTCCATACGATCTCTGTTTTAGGCGTATGATAGCTCGTTGGAAAGGTATCATCAAGGAGATTCATTTTGGGGGGATCAATAATTCATTTGGATATCATTGAGAACCTCAATCTATAAAAACCTTCATTTGGGCCCTCAAAATGGCCCCGAAAGTTAAAACCTGCTAAAAATAGTAAATTGCCAAAATTGCCAGAAAACTGCTTTGATCCAGTCAAAAAAGGTGGGTGGCCACTGATATCCACCTGGATCAACTCCACCAACATATACTGTAGGAAATAAGAGTTTCAATGGAAACTCAAGAAAAGTCAATGGGATTCTAGGAGGATTAACAAATCCTATATTTTTGAAGGTAATGCATTGTAAGTCATATAAGGAGATCTGGGACAAACTGGAGGTTATATATGAAGGATATAGAAAAGTCATGGAAACCAAAATACAAACCTATAGAGCTCAGTTTGAAAATTTGAACATGAAAGAAGAAGAGAACATTGTTGAATGCCTTCATAGGGTAGATGAGTTAGTTAAATTAATCAGAGCAGCATGAGAGGAACTTATAGAGAAACCTATTGTACAAAATATCTTAAGGTCATTACCTATGAGATATGATGTCAATATTTCCACAATTGAAGATAGACCAGAACTTGACAAACTCACGGTACATCATCTCCATGGAATTCTTACAACATATGAGATGAGGACAGGGAATGAAAAAACATCAAAAGGAGAAACAACCTTTAAGGCATATAAAACAAAGAAGAAGCAGGATAAAAATATCAATGAAGAGTTATTGGATATATCTGATGAAGAAATTTCCAACTTCGTGAAGAAACTCAAGATAGGGACTGGGAAATACAAAGGAAAGTTTCCTCTAATATGTTTCAACTATGGAAAAATTGAACACTTTGCCAATAAATTTCCCTATCCTAAGCAGGAGGAAAGTGATGATGAAAGAACCTTCAAATATCATAAGGAAAGAAAAACCAAAGATAAAAGGAAGTGCTACAAGAAGCAGAAAACATTCTTTACCAAAGAAGACAATAGCTCATCAAAAGAAAGTGAAGAAGAGGAGCCATAGCTTCTATTTATGTGAATGAAAACTCAAGATGATAATCATTCAGAATATGAAGAAGAAGTGAGCCTTGATGAAAAATTCATCCTTGCAATTGAAGAACTAAGAAAATCTAAAAATCAAAACAAGTTACTAAGGGAACCACTTCTAGAGGTTGAAGAAGCTACTAAATAAAGAGAAAAGGAGATTTACAAAACCATTAGTGATTCAAAACAATTGATGATTGAGTTAAAAACTCAACTCCAAGAAACCAAAAGAAAAGAATAAATATTGAATAAGGAACTCAATGAAAAAAAAAATATGTAAGATATTGGAGGATGAAATAGTTCAACTAAAAGGGAAACTAGAAAAAGAAGACATTCAGTCTATGTTTGAAAATAGCTCAAAAATCCTGAACAACATTATTAGCAGTCAGATATCATCAAATGGTAAGACGAGACTAGGATATGATCCCTCTACAAAACAGGAGAATGACAAAATTAGCTATGCAGATGCTTTAAGAAATCCATAAGAAGAAAGGAAAGTAAGACAAGGAAAATACCATTGAAAACTGTCTCAAATAAATAGAAATATGCACTTCCTACTAAAGAAAAAAATGATGAGAAGAATAGAATCATCAGAAGGAATCCCTCTAAAAGAAATCAATATATTATCATTGGTTATTTCTATTCCCGCAAAAAAATTTGTCATAAAGAAATACACTATAAATCTTATTGAAAGTACAATCCAATAAATGTTCAAAGATATGAAAATAATAAGGATAGTTTAGAATGAAGAAATTATAACTCCTTCTCTCCCTTACAAGACTACAATGTTGAATTTTACAAATGAAAAAAGTATGGTCATGAAGCTAGTCAATGTAGATTGTCAAAATATGATAAAAGGATAAATATTCCCAACAATAAAAAAGTATGGAAGAAAAACAAATAAAGAAAACATAGTGCAATGTAGCCCTATATGTGAGAAACCAAGGATATCGGTGTTATTTATATAGTGGATGTTATAAACACATGACTGGAGATCAAAGAAAATTTCTCAAGTTAAAAAAGAGACAAAAAGGAAAAGTCACCTTTGGAGATAATATGTCTGCCAAAATACTGGGAAAAGGCATTGTCGGTTTAGGGAATAACAAGACCAAAGAAGAAGATGTACTTCTGGTAGAAAATACCAAGCCTAATGTCCTAAGTGTAATTCATACATGTGATCAGGGTCACATACTTACCTTTGATTCGTAGAAATGTGAGATCAGAAGAAAAGATATTGGAAAGCTAGCAGCAGTTGCACCAAGAACATATAGAAATCTGTACATCCTTAATGTAGATGAAGAAGAAAAATGGTGTTTAAGTCAAGAAGATGAAATTTGGCTATGTCATAGAAGTTTGGGATATTAAAGCTTTAACAACTTAATAAAATCCAACAAGAAGGAGGCAGTAAGGGATCTACCAAAAGTTATTAAGCCCCCATATTCTATTTGGAAACATTGTCAAATGGGGAAGGAAACAAAAGTTAGTTTCAAAACAAAAGAGAATTCCACAAGAAAACCATTAGAAATTATTCACATAGATATATGTGTACCTTCCAGGACTAAAATTATTTATGGCGAACATTATTTTATGTTGAAGATTGATGATTATATAGGAAAGACCTAGGTATACTTTCTAAAAGAAAAATCAGAATCCTTTGAGAATTTTAAAACATACAAAGTCCTTGTAGAGAATGAAACAGATCTCAAAATTAAATGTTTGAGATTAGACAATGGATGATAATTCACCTCTAAAGAGTTCATTCAATTATGTGAAAATCATGGTATCAAAAGACAATTTTCAACTCCCAAGACTCCTCAATAGAATGGAGTGTTAGAAAGGAAAAATAAAACAGTTCAAGAAGTTGCAAGAACCATGTTACATGAAGCCAGGCTTCCAGGCAAATTATGGAGATATGCAATCTACAAAACAGTCCACATACTTATTCAAGCTCAGTTGAGACCCAACCATTACAAAAATCCTTATGAACTATGGTTTAGAAGGCCGACATCTGTAAAACACTTTAGAATTTTTTGAAGTAAATGTTACATTAATAATGTTGAAGATAATTTAGAAAGGTTTGATCCAAGATATGATGAATGCATACTTTTAGTTTATTCACCTAATAATAAAGCATACAGATGTTATAATATTAGACTACTAAAGATAGTGGAAAGTGCCAATGTAAAGCTATATGATCTAAAACTAAAAAAGAGCATATCCCAAGACATATCAAAAATTGATAAATAATCTCAGCAAGAAGATGATGATGTAGAGTCTCAGCAAGAATATGATGATAATGAAACACAGGAAAATAAACCATATATTGATGAAGAAGACACTAAAGAAACTCCCTTTCCAAAAGCTCCATCGAAAAGAGTTCAAAATAATCATCCTGAGAGTCATATCATTGGCGATAAAAATGAAGGAGTAGAAACAAGAAGGAAACTCAAATTTGACTCAGAACATGCAATGTTGTCTATGATAGAAACTAAATTATTTAAATAATCCATCAAAATTAAAGACTAGACAAAGGCAATGAATGAATAACTTGATCGTATAGAGAGGAACCAGACTTGGGAATTAGTTCCAAGACCTAAGGACAAGAATGTGGTAGGAACTAAGTGGATATTCAAGAACAAACTAAATGAAAATGGGGAGATTATAAAGAACAAATCCATATTATTTTGCAAAGGATATGCTCAAGTAGAAGGTATTGATTTTGAAGAAACCTTTGCTCTAATAGTAAGACTAGAAGTCATCAGAATGTTTCTAGCATTTGCATGCTTAAGAAATTTCAGTATTTATTAGATGGATGTCAAGGAAACATTTCTGAATAGAACTCTAGAAGAAGAAGTCTATGTTGAACAACCAGAAGGATTCATGCTAACAAAAAATCAAGATTATGTGTGCAAGCTAAAGAAATCTTTTTATGGTGTTAAGAAATCCCCAAGAACATGTTTTTCAAGGTTAGATCAGTACCTACAAAAACATGAATATAAGAGAGGGGCTATTGATAGCAACTTATATATCGAAATTGAAGATCAAAATATGATTGTTGTGGTATTATATGTTGATGATATCATATTTGGGAGTAATATTACTATAATGAGAAGAAACTTTGCAACTGAAATGAAAGAAGAGTTTGAAATGTATATGTTGGGAGAATTGTCCTTCTTCTTAGGTTTACAGGTCACTCAATCAGAAAAAGGAATATTTATTTCCCAAACCAAATATATCAAGGAAATGTTGAATAAATTCCAAATTGAAGACAGTAAACCAATAAGTACTCCCATGGTCAGTGGATGTAAACTAATCCTATATGATGACTCACCAAAAGTAGATCAAAATATGTATAGATCAATGATTGGAAGTTTTCTCTATTCAACAGAAACTAGACCTGACATCATGCAAGTTGTAGGACTAGTGGAAAGATTTCAATTTGCACCTAGGGAAACTCATCTAAAATAAGTAAAAAGAATATTCAGATATCTTAAAGGGACCTTAGAATTTGGATTGTGGTATCTGAAAGATAAATACTTTACATTAAATGCATACACTAATTGATACAGACCCCTGTTCTCTCCTCGGGGTTGCTCGACCTCCCGATCAAGGATCGTTAATTATTCCCAAGCTAGATCAGCTCCTCGGGACCTTGATGGTCTCAAACTCAAAACATAGGCCCTGTTATCACCGTCAAGGTTTTCACGATCAAAATCTGATCGTTGCCAACCTGTCTGTTGATCGATGGTTCAAATAAATTGCAGGATTCCAATGTGCTCACTCTTTATCAGAGATTCATGTCCCCGCAATCATAAAAGTGCTCCCCCAAACTCCTTTAAATCATGTTCATTGATCTCGTGTCTCGACAAGATCAATGGTCTTGGAAACTTGCGGACTATGAACTAGTGCACTCGCTAAAGTTTCCTGCACTGCCCACAATGATTCCTCACCATCGATTTTTCGTTCTGAGTTCGATGCTCAAGATCCACTTCGGGACTCCACGCTTCGAGAGCCTCAACTTTACCCACACTCACTTCCTTCCAGAGTTCTTTCACCTAGAGTTCACGATCCATTGACACACGTTCCCCACAGATCAATGATTATGGTTAACTACGGCTCTTCGGGCTTCAGGAGTTTCAAACTCTTCGCACTTCCTTCTGCCTGAGTTACTTCCAACCGAAGTACAATATCTATTGACATGTGTCCCTTTAGATCCGATGACCACTATCGACTTCGGCTCTTTGGGCTTTGGGAGTTTCAAACTCTCTACACTTGCTTCCTTCTCAGGTACTTCCACCTGAAGTACAAGATCTATTGACATGTTTCCCTCTGTATCCGATGGCCAATATCCACTTTGGCTCTTCAGGATTTGGGAGTTTCAACCTTCTGTGCACTCATTCCTCCCAAAGTCATTTCTCTCGAAGATGATGGACTCTCACCATGTGTCCTCCGCGACAGACGATTGTGATCTGCTTTGGCCTTCAGGACTTTAGGAGTTTGGAAAACTTGACGTTTGGAATCCTCCGAAGTGAAATTTCCTGAAATCTTAGATTTGTTGACACATATTTCCAGGCAACCAACAACCTAGATCTACTTTGACCTTCGACCCTTCGGTGATTTTTCTTTCTCCTTATCCACAAAACTTATGAAGTAATTTCTCTCCAAAGTTATGGATCTTTTGCCACCTTCCCCTCTGGATGATGGAAATTCTGTGGCCTCTTCGGGACTTCGATGAATCCTCGCTCCTATGTGCACACAGAGACTTAAAAATTGTGTGCCTTTCCCAGATGCAACGATCTAGAATGATCCCAACCCCTCCTGGAAGGATCTTAGCCAATGATTCGTTAAACCTTCAGAGCTTCACTCCCTTTGAATATTTTTCCCCTCTATCTCTCTTGAGCTTTATCTCTCAGACCCTTTGACTCCTTAGAGGGATTTCTTCGATATTTAGTTGAACTTCCAATCTCTTCACTCCTTGCAATAGATTATTATGCAAGACTTAGTTTCTTGCGGGTGACTGTGCGCACCTTGCAGTGGTCTCTTTTCACTCCTTGAAAATGGAAATTTCACGCTATCTCTTCTGAGATTATGAGTCGAAACAGGCTCTGTCACTCCTTGCAGCATATTCTCACACAAGCGTCTATACACACCTTGCAGTAGTCAATTTTCACTCCTTGAAAATGGAAGTTTAACACTATCTCTTCTGAGTTTCTGAATCGAAACAGATTATGTCAACACACTCCTTGCATACTGTATGCACACCTTGCATGAACTCAACGAAGAGAACAATCTAAACTTATCTAAACACTTCAAAGTTTCATATACTCAACAACATAACTCATTCATTTATGAAAACAAAATAACAGGAAATTGTAAACAATAGCAACACTATGCATTGGATCAATTTTCCTTTGTTATATTCATTTAAAAGTAAATGGCTACAACTATGATAAAACAACAACTAAAAAATCAGAAACAACTAAATCAAAACAATCTCCTACTAACCTACAACAGCCTCATTCGGGCATACAACACCTCTATTTATCTCAGAGGGTTCTTAGGGTTCCCTCTGACTACTCGTCTTCTTGGAAAAAAAAAAAAAAACTTAACTACTACCTAAAGTTCATTACATTCAAGACTAGGAGTGAAACTCCTATATCACTCATGATCATTCAGCTCCCAAGCATTTGATATTCTTTAGTTTTTTATCATTTCAAAAAGATTTGCAAGAAACGCCAGTGATTAAGATTCCAGAATGATTCAAAGGTGTGCTAAGGCGCTAAGTTGTCTCTCTACATGTGCTTGCTGACGATGCCCCTGCATCATACTCCCCTAGACAAAAAATCATGGAATCCTATCCATGAGCTCTTTCACTGATTTTCCATGCTTCTGGATATTGACTTCATTTTCCCAACTGGCATCTTTTATTGGGTGTCCCTTCCACTTGAATAGATATTCAAAATAGGTCTTCCTCCTGGTCTTTTTTCCAATCCTTTGATCAACGATCTTCTCCATATATGGTTTTTCTGCTACAGGCACATGATTCTCCCATTGAATCTTCTCCTGATCTTCTGATCTCTCTATGTCATATTCCCTGTAAGGATACAGGTATGATATGTTGAATATGGGTTATATGCCCACATCATCTGGAAGCTCAATCTCATAGGCATTTTCATCAAAATTCCTTAATATTTTACATGGTCCTATCTTCTTCATCTTCAAATTGTTATATGTTCCCCTTGGGAACCTTTCTTTCTTGAGATGTGCCAGAACCTGATCTCCTACTTCAAATTGAAGATCTCTGCGATGTTCATCAACTCTGTGCTTGTACTCTTGGCTAGAGTTCTTTAACTGCTCTTTGATCTGGTTGTGGAGCTTTTGTATTTATGAAACAAAATATTCTTCTCCAACTCTTCTAATCTCACTTTGTTCCAATTATCTCAACTCAGATACTCCTCTTGGCTGCATTCCATCCAATATTTGGAATGGCCTCTTTCCAATGCTCCTGTTTGGTGAGTCATTGTATGCAAATTCTGGTTATGGTAGAATTTGATCCCACTGACTATGATGCTCAGCGATCAGACTCCTCAATAAGTTTCCTAAAATTATTTTCACCACCTTAGTATGTCCATCTGTCCAAGGGTGATAAGTTGAGTTGAAGGAAAAATTTGTCCCCAACTTCTTCCATGGTTTTCTCTAGAAATGACGAACGAATTTGGTATCTTTGTCTGAGACAATAATTTTGGGTAATCCATGAAGTCGAACAACTTCCTTGAAAAATAAATTTGCAACATGTGTTGCATCACTAGTCTTATGGCATGGGATAAAGTGTTCCATATTTGAAAATCCATCCACCACCACAAATATGAAATCACATCCCCTTTGTTTTCTTGGCAGTCCCAATACTAAATCCATACTTATTGCATCCCAAGGCCTCTCTGGTATTGGAAATGGTTGATACAATCCAGTGTTCTGTCTTTTTCCTTCTGCATGTTGGCAGATTCTACATTTCTTTACAAACTTTATCACTTTTGTCCTCATACCTGGCCAATAATATGAACTTCTCAATTGTACAAATGATTTATCATCGCTTAAATGTCTAGCCAATCCTCCACTATGATTTTCCTTCAAAACGTTATCCCTCATTGAGAATTTTGGTATGCACAACTGATTTTCCTTGAACAACAATCCCTCTTGAATCGTGTACTCTGTCCATTGACTCTTGTCTCTCAGCACAGGATTTGCACATGCTTCATATTCTTCCTTGAAATCTGGATCATCACAATATATATCCTTAAGGTGTTCAAACCCCAAGGTCTTGACCTGAAATTCTTACAGAATTAGACATCTCATGCTCAATGCGTCAACAACTTTGTTAGCATTTCCAGAAATATGTTGTATGAAAAAAGTAAAATTCTGCATAAACTCAATCCATTTTGCATGTCTTTGGTTTAACTTCTCTTGTCTAGTTATGAATTTTAAATATTGGTTGTCACTATACAAGACAAAGTCCTTTGGAACAAGCTAGTGCCTCCATTTCTTTAAGGCTTGAATTATGGCATAAAATTCTTTATCATATGTGGAGTACTTTCTGTTAGTCTCATTCATCTTCTCACTGAAATATTGAACTAATTTATTATCCTGGGTCAAGACTTATTCTATTACAACTCCACTTCCATCACATCTCACTTGAAATGTCATTCCAAAATTTGGTAAGACCAGAATTGGTCATTCTGTTATCTTCTCCTTCAATATATTGAAGCTCCTCTCGGCCTCCTCTGTTCATTTAAATCACTTGTGCCTCTTCTTCATTGTATCCATCATTGGTGCAAAAATTCCATTGAAATTTATGATGAACTTCCTATAGAAACTTGCTAATCCATGGAAGTTTCTCACTTTTGAAAACATACTCCCTGGTGATGTCCATTTTTTGATTGCTTTCACCTTCTTTGGATCCATCTTCAATTCATTTGAAGATATCACAAAACCCAAGTAAATGAGATATGTCTTCATAAAAGAGGACTTCTTCATATTTATCAACAACTTCTCTTGTTGTATTCTCCTCATCACTAATGTCAGATGTCTCAAATGTTCCTCTTTAGTCTTTCTGAAGACCAATATATCATCTAGATATAAAACCACAAACTTACCAATAAAATCTTTCAGTATTTCATTCATCAACCTCATAAAATTACTTGGGGCATTTTTCAAGACGAATGGCATAAAGAGCCACTCATACAACCCTCCATTTATCTTAAAGGTTGTTTTCCACTCGTCACTTTCTCTCATCCTTATCTAGTGATATTCACTTTTCAAATCTATCATAGAAAATATTTTTTCTCCACTTAAACAATCCATCAAGTCATCAACCCTTGGAAAAGGAAATATATACTTGATGGTGATCTTGTTTATGGCTCTTGAGTCTGTACACATTCTCCATCCTCCATCCTTATTTGGACTTAACACAATTGGTATTGTACATGGGCTCAATATTTCTTTGACTAAACCCTTGTCTAACAATTCCTAGACTTGGTTCTTTACATCCTCATTCTTTTGAGGTGTCAATCTGTATGCTTCTTTGTTTGGCATACTTTCTCATGGTATCAAATAAATATGATGGTTGGTACTTCTGGTGGGTGGCAATTAGTTAGGAAAATAATACACTACTATGTCAGCAAAATTATCCAACTTCTTCAGGAAAATCATCCATCGAAGTACTTGTAAGGAAAACTCTGGGTTTCCTCACCACAACAAACTACATCTCCTATCCCTTATTGACTTCAATTAGGAGTTTCTTCCCACTCATGAGAAGTATGCTTGTGTTTGCTTCCTCTTTTACTTTCTTCTCCTCTATTGGCAACAACATGTGTGTCCTACCATTCTTCTCCAAGGTATAAGTATTTTTTCTCCCATCATGAATGACATTTTTGTCAAACTGCCATGGTATTCCCAACAAAACATGTCATACATCCATGGGAATCACATCACACATAATTTCATATCTATATCCTCCTATCTTAAATTCAACGAGGCATTGTTTAGTGACCATTACCTTGTGTCCTTTTTGCAACCATGAGACTTTATATGGATTTGGATGTGGAGCTGTCTCTAGCTCCAATTTCTCCACCATCTCTGTGGATACTAATTTATCAGTGCTCCCACTATCAATTATCACCTTGCATATTTTGTCTTTAGTCTTGTAAGATGTCATGAATAAATTGTTCCTCTCCACTGGCTTTTCAATTTATGGCTCTGGTCTTAAGAGAACCTTCCTCAACATCAAGTATTTTCCATCCTCTTCACCTTTTGCTTCAACATCCCTTTTCTATGCTTCCGAAATGTGATCTTCACTTTCTCCTTCTTTATTTTTCTCGGGGAATTACCAAGACATGTGTCCTATCTTTCCACATGCATAACACCTTACTTCTCCTCCTCTTCTTCTTCCTCTTCCTCTAGAAGAAATTCTTTGACCACCTTGTCTTCCTCAGGAACTTCCTTCTTTTTCTGATTGACTGTGTGGTTTCTCAGTATCTCCTTTGGATTTATGTGTCTTATCATGGGAAACTCCCTTTCCTTTTCTTGGGCTTCTACCTCTATTTTGTTGACTTTGTTTCCTGGCCAAATTCTCCTCTTCCTTTAGAGCGATATGATAAGAATCTTCTACTATCCTCACTAACATCATAATAATCTCATCCTGGATTTCATATCTCAATCCATTTATATATATGGAAACCTTTTATTCATCCTTCTCTCATTGTCTAGTCCTGATATTCAGCTTGTATAACTCCTTTGTGTACTCTTTCATTGTCATACCCTTCTGCCTCGTGTTCTGCAACTTCCTGAATAGATTTATCTGATAATCTTTAGGCATGAATTTAGCCTTCAACTTGGCTACCATTCTGTCCCAATTCTTTATCTTTTGTTTTCCTTTGTTTCTCCTCTCAACCCGCAATTCATCCTACCACAATGTTGCATGTCCTTTTATCTTGGTGATAGCATGTCTCACATTTTTCTCCTCATCGACATCTTCATAGTTGAAATATTTTTCCATGGATCTTATCCAATCCAACAATTCTTCAACATCCAAGTTTCCTTCATAAATTAGGATCTCTATCTTTTCTCTAGCTCCCAATTTAACAACCACTCTCAGCGAGTGTTCCTCAGCAACATTTTCCCTTCCAACTTCTTTGACTTCTACTTCTTCACTTTATTCCTCACTGATGTCCCCAACATTAGGTGCTCTCCTTTGCGTTGCTTGCATCACCTCTAATACTGCATGAAGCTCTCTCATTTCTCTTTCTACAATGCAATTGGCTAAAGGTGGATCCACACATCTCCTTGGTAGAATTGTGTTGATTGTTTCTCACACAGAGAGTACAACTTTGAGCTCCTTTTCACTTCCTAAAAATAATTTTGGGTTCTGATACCATTTGATGCAGACCCCCCTTCTCTCGTCGGGGTTGATCGACCTCTCATTCAAGGATCATTAATTATTCCCGAGATGGATCAACAACTCGGGACTTTGCTGGTCTCAAACTCAAAAGACAGGCCCTATTATCACCCTCAAGGTTTTCATGGTCACGATCTGATCGCTACCAACCTATCCATCGATCGATGGTTCATAGAAATTGTGGGCTACCAACGTTTCCACTCTTTATCGGAGAGCCCTGTCCCCGTAATCAGTAATTTTCTTTTCCAACCTCCCTTAAATCATGGTCGTTGATCCCTTGTATTGAAAAGATCAACGGTCCTGGAAAATTGCGGGTTGCAAACTAGTGCACTTGCTAAATTCTCCTCCACTCCCAGCAATGATTCTTCACCATCGATTTTCCATTCTCATATCGATGTTCAAGATCCACTTCAGGAATCTGTTCTTAGGGAGCCTCAAATTTCCCCACACTCACTTCCTTCTGGAGTGCTTTCACCCAGAGTTCACGATCCATTGACACACGTTCCCTCTGCATCAACGACTATGGTTAACTACTGCTCTTCGATCTTCGGGAGTTTCAAACTCTCTACACTTTCTTACTCCCAAGGTACTTCCACCTAAAGTACAATATATTTTGATATGTGTCCCTCTGGATACGATGACCATTATCCACTTCGGCTCTTTGGGCTTCGGGAGATTCAAAATATCTGCACTTTCTGCCTCCTGAGGTACTTCCACTTGAAGTATAAGAACTGTTGTCACGTGTCCCTCTGGATCCAATGACCACTATCCACTTCAGCTCTTCGATCTTCGGGAGTTTTAACCTCTTGTGCACTCGTTCCTCTCAGAGTGATTTTGCCCGAAGACGACGGATTTTCACCATGTTTCCTCCACGATGGACAGTTGCGATCTGCTTCGGCATTCAGGACTTTAGGAGTTTGTCAAAATCCACATTTGGAATCCTATGAAGTGAAATTTCCCGAAATCTCATATGTGTCAACACATATTTTCGGGAAACCAACGGCCTAGATGTGCTTCGGCCCTTCGACGATTTCTCTTTCTCCTTATCCACAAAACTTTTGAAGTACCTTCTCTCTAGAGTTATGGATCTTCTGCCACCTATCCCTCTTAATAATGGAAGGTCCTTGGCCTCTTCATGACTTCGGTGAATACTCACTCTTGTGTGCAAACATAGACTTAAAAATCGTGGGCCTTTCCTAGATCCAACGATCTGGAATGATCCCACCCCCTCTGTTGTTGGGAAAAATACCCTAAGGACTGGCAAACTAGGGTTAGACTTGCATGCATATTTGACCGTAAAGAAATTACTTTTTAACCTACCACCCAAAACTTAAACCCCTCTTTCACAATACATGCATGGAAAGGAACTACTAACCTTGTGACTGATGTTTGGTGTAGATCCTCCATTGCGCTTTTGTCCGCTTGCTCGCACTGCTCCTTTCAAAGATAACCCGCAATCAAAACAAACAACAATGCTTGCACACTACTTTTCTACTTAAGGGTTAGAATTTAAGCATAAATTAACCAAACCATAGATAACTCATGCATTGGGACGGGAAAAGTATTATTTTATTATTTGAAAAATGAATCAACCTACAATCAAAGTCGAGACTGGCCACCGCTCCTTGATCCTTATCCTAGGCTCCTCTTCATTTTTCCTCCAACTGCTTTGCATTAAATCTCCTTTGGCATGAGAAAAGGCTAAAGGGTTGGGACAATGGATTGGGAAAATGGGCAGAGTTTCTTCGCTATATTCTTCCTCCCTCAAATGGTGCCCCTACCCCTTCTTTTATAGGCTAGAAGGAGCTAGGGTTTTGGACGAACTCTCGGCCATGCATGGCCGAGAGTTTCAGTTAAATGACCCATATCTTTTTGTTCCATCAACAACTTTCCTTTTTTTGTGCTTTGTTAGGTACACGCGGGCTGTAGTGGGCTTGCCAGCGTGTACACACGTGCAGTAATGGGTTAGGGCACGTGGGCCTTGACACAAGAGGATTTTCAAAGAGGTTGTTCAGCAGATGTTTTGGCAATGAAGGGATATGAATTGGCCTGATGCCAGGTAAGCATGTATGGTGCAATTTAGGGTTATAAAAGATAACCCTTATGTGTGAGGTCAGAAGAGCATTTGATGGCCGAAATACATTACCAATCTTTTACCAATATGTACTGATATGCTGAATGAGTGAGCCCAAGAATCAGGAACCAGGAGGTGTCGTCTGCAAAATAAAAAATGTCTCACCGAGGCGGGCATACCCATGCTCGGGATAAAATAGAACCATGGCTACCAATCAAATACACTGTAGATCCATGTCAAATAACTATAAAGAGCATCTACGAATAATACACAACGGAGCTACATATCGAAATCAGAAAGATATACATATAGAGTATCCATCTTCTAGAAGTTGATTCGGCCTAATGGTTGTACATCAGAGCTCGAGCAACAACTTCAAAATATTCTAAAACTTGGGTAGGAGTGTAATATGAGTGTACGACTGCACTACCCAGAGGTCTTCGATGGCTCGTCGGTTATGGATTTGATAATCTTGATGATTAGACTGAAGGCTTCAGTTATTTCGAACAAGGACTTGATTGGACGTTCAGGATGGTTGGGTATGCGGACAAGAGACATATTGCAGAGGGGTTGACTCAAGCTTAGTGAAAAAATTCCCTTGGATAATAGCACGACAAGTGATAAGACTCTGGTAGCATATATGTTAATCATAAGTCTACGAAGCAGGAGGCAACACAAACTCTCCATATGTTTGGAAGAGTAACCAAACGGTGGAGGAAACAACTCTATATAGTGAGGAAAAGATTCCTAAGGTCGTACTACATCCCATAGTCTGATGATCAAACGGAAAGATGTGCTTTATCCAAGGGAGACTCACTATGCCGCCAATAAAGAAAATACTTTTCCCATCCTCTTTTTGGGGTATATTTGATTTTTTTGTTCTTTTTGATAATTTTTGAAAAAGAATAAAGGAGTACTACATTACAATGGAGGAACGAGTACTGCAAACATACAAGCTCGAGGCACAAGGACAAGACTGATGTTCTGGTAAAATGATACTCGGGAAAAATCCTCCAGCGACCAAAGGTGTTAAGACGCAGAAGCAAATTGTTACAAGGCTGGTGGGTAAGGTATGCAAATGCGGTTGATAGAACACACAATGGTAACGTCCTTCGATGTAAGTTTAATGAGCCTAGAGAAGGTAAGCTCGGTGGTTTTTCATATTTAGAGATTCTGAAAAAGCATAAAAGGAGACTCCACTAGGGTACCTTTTTTGACAATAGTCTAGTCGGTTCGAAAAAGGGATAAAATAGCATCGATGAAACGTCAATTCAAAACCATTTTAACAAGTGTGACAAGGACAAGATCACTCGGCCATTTTTTCACTTTTAAGGAGTCTAAAAAAATCTTAACTATGGACTCCGTCAGGAATATTCTTCTGGACCAATTTAATGAGTGTGAAAGAATAAGGTCACTCGGCGATCTTTTCAATTTTAGGGAGTCTGAAAAGATCTTAACTATAGACTCCATGGGGGTTTCTTTTTCATAAATTTAGTCCCTCAGGCCCGAAAAAGGAATAAAATTATACCTGAGAGTACTCTTCTAAAGAATGGAAATTTAATAGAGTATAGCTTTGTTCGTACAGTTGACCGTATGGACCGAAAAACGGGTAAACTATCGCTGGACAGATGCGACTTCAAATTTCAGTTTAACGAGCGTGAAAGATCACAAGATCGCTCGGCAATCTTTTCATTTTTAGAGGGTCTAAAAAGGGCTTAAAAGAAGACCCGTTTAAGGAACGTTCTTCTGGACCAATTTAACGAGTGTGAAGAAACAAGGTCACTCGAAAATCTTTTCACATTTAAGGAGTCTAAAAAGGGCTTAAAGAAGACTCCATAATGGTTACTTTTCTCATTTAATCCAGACGAGATCGAAAATCATAAATACAGTCTCGCCAAATGTTGTTTTCAGATCTCAAAGCGAGCTTGAAAAACAACAAAGCTAGCTCATGATAGAATCTTTGTGGTTCGATGCCTGAAATCTCCTCGGGAGAGTTGTATGCTTTGACAAAAACATTGTCTATGACGCTAGGGGTTCTAGAGATATTGATAAGTATCATTGCAGAAATGGTTACCATATTACCCTCAGCATAGATCTTGTGTGTAGCTAAGGGATTAGTATGACAAGACCTATCTCCAGTCATAGTCACGGTGAACTCTCCTGCTTTGATTCGGCTTAACTTTGGGAGGAAATATGATCTGTAATGAATATCTTCCCAAGGTTTGTCTGGACTAGTCATTGCTTCGATTACTACTTCATCAGAAGGCAAGACTAAGTCTAACGAATTGACGTTAGCGAGAGAACCCTGAGCCCAAATAGGCTCTAGAAGTGGATCTAACTCTTGTGCAGGAGTCAGATCAGGGTTAGTTGAAGATTGTTGGACTAAAGAGTACACTACCTCAGCAGCAAGCAAGGGAATGGACATGCCTAGGTGCCCTGTCTCATCCATCATGGCTGATGGGGAAGGAAGAATCCAAGGATCCTCAAAGTAAGTCGTGCGAAACGACTAAACTTGAAAAATCTCAACCTTATGGTGATTAGATATAAACTTGACATTGTCATGAGGAGGTGGGTAATCGAAGGTACCCCTCAAGGATGGACACAAACCAACTCCTACATTAACGACACCGAGTTGAGGATTATCAATCATGGGAACCGTGGATGCCCCCAAAGATGGGTTAGCTCTAGAGAAGGACAATTGATCGATGGTCACTATTTGGCCTTCGTGTAGAAACAACAAGACTTGAAAAATTGTAGCAACCACAGCTTGCATAGAATAAGTCCAACTCCGACCTAAAAAGAGGTTATAGTTGAGGGGAGCATCGACTACCTCTACTTCGACACACACGGTCTTCCCTCCTAACTGCAGAGGGAAAGAAGGAATGATGCCATGTGGTCGGAAAGAACGATCGTCAAACGCAATGAGGAGGGTAGGTGATGGGGACAAAGAGGGCTGACCAATGGCCTTCCAACATGCTAACGACATAACACATGTCGAGGCACCCTCGTCGACCACCATGAGGAAGATATTTCGCGTAAAAGTTTTTGTGGGATGAGCCACTACTATTTGAAACGTGACGTGGTAAGGCAGATGAGGTTTTAAGTTAGTTGTATCTAACATGATGGTACCCGGGTTACAAGTCTCAGTAGAGCCTAAAGAAGTTAACACGGCTTTCCTCTGAGCAGGGCAGCTTTGGAGGACCTCCAAAGTGGACATTGCACAAGGGGTTTGTGATAAATCTTCCACCATAGAGTAATTTTGGGCGGCCCTTGCATTTGGGTTGTGAGAAGCTTTCTTAAATGCACCCTTTGGAATGCGTGTCATTGTTTCTCCCAATGTCTTATTGATCTGTAGAGGAAGAGATGGCAGCTGAACTTCTTTACCCTTCTCAAAGGCACTTGGTTTACTATAGTCGTGCGCTTTAGTCATTATGAAAGCATCACCCCTAACCATATATGCGTTCATGGATGAGGGATTGTTTGGAGGAGGGTATGTTTCTTGACTGCCCCCTTCGGCACTTATAGAGGCTTGAGTTAAATTTTTCCCATGTTGAAAGGGATTAGTCAACACTGCCTGTTGTTGTTGTGTGACAAACTTTTGGGCCTCTGCAAGTCGAGGACAAAGATGGATCAGGTGGTCTTCCGCACACAAGTTGCATGGATACCTCACCTTCTGTTTTTCCGTGGTTTCCCCGCCAGCATTATCAGTGGGTTTTTTATCCCCCTTACCCTTCTTTCGTTGTTTTTTCTTCCCTTCAGGCTGTTGGGTGGCCTTGGGGTTAGTCGAATGCACGGAGTGTACTTCCGATGTTTGGGTAGGAGGAGCAGCCAAAGCAGTAGTCTGGCTAGCTGCTAAGTGTTGTATAGATAGTTGTTGCAATTGTTTTGTCAATTGCTCAGCGAGCTTGGTTTGTGTTGAACCAACAATACCATCGGCATGTGGTCCAACTCTCTGTCTAGTTTTGTCCAGTATCGATCTTGGTGCATCCAGTAGGATGTTGTATAATAAACCAGACTAAGAAGAGATGAGCTCAAACTGTTGAGCCCTCATGATGGCATCTTCTTCGAAGAAAACCCCAGAATTTGTGACGTCTTTGGATAATTGTGGGACCAGAGACATAAGGAACCACTCAAGCAGGAATGTTGGTGGGACTGGTACTTTAATTAGACTCTTCCAGCGTCTCCACTCTCGGATATGATCAGAGATATTGTCCGCTATTGTCTATTCGAAATTAGCGAGCATCTCTGTGCCAGCGTCGTATCTCACAGGTAACTAGAAATGGTTAAGGAAGGCCATCACCAATTCACCAAAATAAGAGTATCTTGAGCGATCAAGCTCGATGTACCATTTCGCAGCACTCTCGATAAGAGTGCAATGAAACAATCACAACTGGACAGAATCATCTTTCAATGAGTTAGATGAACACCAAAGATGGAAGGTAGTCACATGATCACCTGGATATTCATTAGGCTTGGCCTCAAACTTTGGAATGTCCGAAGGCAACTTCGTTGGCATAGGAGGCCAATGTGGATCATGAAAAATAGGATCATTTAACAACCTTGTCAAATATGGCAAGTGTAGCATTGCCAGGAATGGTAGTTTGGGTTGTTACTGATAACCTGGGAAGAAGGGTCCTGGAGTTTGACTGGAACTAGGTTGCCAGGAAAAGTTTGGCTTCTGGCCCTGATTCTAGTAGAAACCATGGCCCTGACCAGCATAAGGATTTTGCATCTGTGGAGACATCATTGGCTGATTTCCCATAAAGGACATAGGATGTTGGTCATGCATCGTGTTTGAAGGACTTTGGGAAGGATTACCCCATGCCGACCCTGATGGGAGAGGCATAGTAGTCTGTCCAGGGTTCCATTGACTGTGGAAAGAATTACCCCAGAACGACATTCCAGAGGAGGGAAAGGATCCTTGTCCAGAGTTCCAAGGTCCTGTTATATGTGCCCCCGGTGTAGGAATAGTACCTTGTGCCAAAGTAGACTGTCCAAAAATGGGAGTGCCCCCAGATGGGAAAGCGGTGGATGCGAAAGTGTTGTTACCAAACGTCCCATTCCAAACAAACGGTGACGAACCTACCGGCTCCAAATAAACTAGTGTGTGCAGGCTGCCCGACGGACTGCTGATGCGGACCACCAAGCGAAGGGGACGAAGGAGGAATATGACCTCTGGCGTAAGGAAAAGCGTTAAAAGGGATAGGATTTCCCCCAAGTTGACCTTGCAGAGGAGCGTTAGAGCTCCCTGCCCCCAGACCCAAAGTCTGTAAAGTGGAGTAAGTGAGTGCAGGACTTGTACCCAAACTAGGCATACCGTAGGAGAACGGAGGGTCTGTCGCACTAGGTGTGAAAGGGGTTGTGGCCGCCGCCATAGACGGGGTCGGTCCACTGTGCGACATAGTTGCGGTCGAGACCATGGTGGCTCGGACTGACGATGGTAACTTAGGATATGATTCTCCTGCGGTAGCAACTGTGGTGGGAATGGAAGAATTCCCATAAGAAGTAACAACATTTGTTTCCATAGCTGTGTAAGGCACTGACAGTCGTTCATAAAATTGGATTGGTACAATAACCTGTGGCCAAGTATCAGTGGTTGGGGTTTCAACCGAGCCAAGATTGGTGGTTGATTCCTCCGGGAGTTGTTCAGACACAATGGTTTGTAACCCGGTCGCTTGAAAAGACCCTTGTTGGTCTATCTTTCGCCTCAATGGTGGCGGGGATGGATCCAGTATAACCGGCGGCAGGACCAGAAGCCTTCGTGACTGGCGGAGCTCGGGAACCTCCACTATGTGAGAAAATCCAAGAAACGCTAAGGTATTCTATACGTTCAAACAATAACACACACTAACAAAGAAGCCCCTAAAATATAAGACAAGCAATCATTAAACTATTTTGAAGAACAGTTACAACAACCAACACTAGAGAAACTTACCGGTGCAAGTGAAACTTGAACACGGAAGAACCCTCCAGGTATACTCTGAAAAGTGTGGCCTGATGTCTATCCTAGGTACTGCAGTATACCCTCACAGTCACCTGTGTATGTCCCTAAAAAAAATTGGCAACTAGGTTGCCAGCACGCGAACAGTCACCAGGCAGGTACAGTCGAAAGTCAGGTAGACCACAATGAGCAGGGTATCAAGCCTAAAAGTTGTCAAGGGTATCGAGAGAAAATGTTCCATAAGACAACTGAGGACCTCGAATAGATTCCAGACCCACGAAGCCCCATGGCAAATGCAAACGACGAAATCCCAAAACAAGCCCTCGATATGTGTTCTCCACTATGATTGGTCCGGCTTTGGAGGGGTTATCTCTGCTACCTTTCTGCACGTGACCTCGTGTTTATCCCCTGTGTTAGAGCGGGGTCCTAGATAACTTTCATGAAACTGGACTTCTACACTCCCTATCACAGACTCCAATGTTTGGTTTTGAATGGCCTTGGAGAGTTTCCTCTCCAACCTAATCCAAGGCCCTAGTCCTGAACTAGTTTGTGAACCCTACAAACAAAAAGTCTAAGATATTTTAAATTAGCGTTGCTTTTATGGGATTTCTTACGTCACGGGGTATGAAGGTGAAACTGATGATGTGTAAAGACGAAAGAAAAAATGAATGAAAAAATGTTGGAAACAAAATGACTTTTACCAAATGCAAAAACTCAACAACTTTTCACAAAGAAAGATTTCTTTTTCTTTTCAATTTTTCTAAGATTTTATGCAGTAATCATAAAGGAGTTTCTCTCGAATACGAGCTACTTATACTCTAAATGCACTGTGAAAACTTACGAAATAAAAGACTTCTCCCTAGCTAATGATGCAGAAACACACTCCTCAAACAAAGAAGAAAATGAAAAGAGATTTTTCTTTTTTTCATTTAAGTGCAAATAAAGCAACAAAGGGAAAATACCGACAAGCACAAAACCAAGAAAAAAAAAATCTGGCTTAAAGCGCAGATCGCAAAGAATTAGAGAAAAGACGCACAATGGAAATCAAGAAAGCAAAGGCTCTTACGCTTGTCTAAAAACCATAAAACATTTATTTATTTTTTTATATTTTCTATCAACTATCAACTGAGAAAAAACAAGCTAAGGGTAAGAGGCCCTAACCTACTAATTGTACAACCCTAGACTCAAACACTTGAGAGTAACACTTCTCACCAAAGGAGGGGATGACTTCCCCGCCCTGATTAAAAAGAAGCCTGCGAGGCACGCTACTGTCACTAAAACAACACGCATGCGAATGCGTGCTGAGCTGAAACAGGACGCGTGTACACGCGGTCTGACCTTATACAAGCCGCGTGTATGTATAACTTCTAAGACAAAGATAACAACAGGCAGTCTAGACCAGGAAGAGGCCTCTGGTATTGACAACCAGGGTCCCTTGAAGGCTTGGATTCTTTTTCTAACAGAAAAGAAAAAATAATGCAAGGAATAACAAGGCAAAAAGGCAATCTGAAAAAGGGTTGTGAACCAGCAAGACTCAGACAGGACTCCAGAAAACCCCCTGAAAATGTATAATTCTAACAGGGAAGAGGTGGAATGCCTCTATAGGTTTTTGGACTCCCACACACTACTATTATTCCTACAGCTAGCATTCACATGTGGGCTGTAAGAGGATAGTGCACGGGTACACGCGTCCAGGCCTTATGCAGTCCTTGTGTACCTTTGTGTGTCCCGACAACTACTGTCAAGCAGAAGTCAGGGAAAACTGGTATGAATAACCAGGCTCCCTGCTCGCTCAGACCTTACAGAAAAAGACAGGAAAAGAAACAGACAATCCAGTCTTTTAAACTACCCAAAAACCCAACTAAATTCGAAAACCCTAAAGAGTATCTCCCCAGTATGGTCGCCAATTCTGTTATTGGGAAAAATGCCCTATGGACTAGTAAACTAGGGTCAGACTTGCATGCAGATTTTGACCGTAAAGAAATTACTTTTTAACCTACCACCCAAAACTTAAACCCCTCTTTCATAATACATGCATGGAAAGGAACTGCTAACCTTGTTACTGATGTTTGGTGTAGATCCTCCGTTGCGCTTTTTTCTTCTTGTTGGCGCTGCTCCTTTCAAAGATAGCCTGCAATCGAAACAAACAACAATGCATGCACGCTACTTTTCTACTTAAGGGTTAGAATTTAAGCATAAAATAACCAAACCATAGATAAGTCATGCATTGGGATGGGAAAAGCATTCTTTTATTATTTGAAAAATGAATCAACTTACAATCAAAGTCAAGACCGGCCACCGCTCCTTGATCCTGATCCTGGGCTCCTCTTCGTTTTTCCTCCAACTACTTTGTGTTAAATCTCCTTTGGCATGAGGAAAGGCTAAAGGGTTGGGACAATGGATTCGGAAAATGGGCAGAGTTTCTTCACTATATTCTTCCTCCCTCAAATGGTACCCCTACCCCTTCTTTTATAGGCTAGAAGGAGCTAGGGTTTTGGATGAACTCTCGGCCATGCATGGCCGGGAGTTTCAATTAACTGACCCATATCTTTTTGTTCCATCGACAACTTTCCTTTTTTGTTCTTTGTTAGGTACACACAGGTTGTAGTGGTCCTGTCAGCGTGCACACACATGCAGTAATGGGTTAGGGCGCGTGGGCCTTGACACAAGAGGATTTTCAAAGAGGTTGTTTAGCAGATGTTTTGGCAATGAAGGGATATGAATTGGCCTAATGCCAGGTAAGCATGTATGGTGCAATTTAGGGTTATAACACCCTCCTGGAAGGATCTTAGTCGGTGATTCGTGAAACCTTCAGAGCTTCACTCCCTTTGAATAGTTCTCCCCTTTATCTCTCTTGAGCTTTATCTCTCGGACCCTTTGACTCCTCAGAGGTCTTTCTCTGATACTTAGTTGAACTTCCAATAAGCGCACTCCTTGCAGTAGTTTATTACGCAAGACTTAGTTTCTTGCGAGCGACTGTGCACACCTCGCAACAGTCTTTTTGCACTCCTTTCAAATGGAAAGTTCATGCTATCTCTTCTAATCTTATGAGTCGAAATAGGCCACGTCACTCCTTGTATAAGATTCTCACGCAAGACTTAAGTTCTTGTGGTTGACTGTGCACACCTTGCAACAGTTACTTTGCACTCCATGCAAAGGGAAGTTTCACGCTATCTCTTCTGAGCTTCTAAATCGAAACAGACTTTCTCAATGCACTCCTTGTGAACTATATGCACACCTTACATGAACTCAATGAAGAGAATAATCTAAACTTATCTAAACACTTCACAGTTTCATATACTCAACAACATAACTCATTCATTCATGAAAACAAAATAACAGGGAATTGTAAATAGCATCAACACCATGCAGTGGATCAATTTTCCTCTATTATATTCATTCACAACAATCTCCTACTAACTTGAAGCAACCTCATTTGGGTATAAAACACCTCTATTTATCTCAGATGGTTCTTAGGGTTCCCTTGCAAAAAAAAAAAACTTAGTTGCTACCTAAGTTCGGTTACATTCAAGACTAGGAGTGAAACTCCCAGATCACTCATGATCATTCATCTCCCAAGCATTTGATCTTCTTTATTTTTCGATCATTTCATAAATATTTGTAGGAAACGCCAACGGTTAAGATTCCAGAATGATTCAAAGGCACGCTAAGGCATTGAGTTGCCTGTCCACATGTGCTTGTTGACGATGCTCCTGCATCACTGATGCATATTGGTATGGTAATATAAATGACATGAAAAGCACCAGTGGAGGAGCATTTTTTATAGGAAAATGTTTGGTAGCATCACTAAGTAAGAAACAAACATCCACATCATTATCCAAAGAAGAGGAAGAATACATTTTTGTTGCATCCTATTGCACACAAGTTCTTTGGATGAAGCAAACATTAGAAGATTTGTAAATAAGATATGATGATCCCATTACTATTAATTGTGATAACACTAGTGCCATAAGTATCTTTAAAAATGCAGTAATGCATTCTAAAAACAAACACATCCCAATGAAATACCATTTCTTAAGAGATCAAGTTACTCAAAAAGTGGTTAAAATAGTGAATGTGGACACCAAAGAAAAAATTGCAGACATATTCACAAAACCTTTGCTCAAGAGTACCTTTGAAAGTATTCAACATAAATTGGGAGTAATTCAAATACCTCATTAAAACCATAAAAGTTGCATCGGAATAAAAGGGTCAAATGGTTAGGGGGAGCATCGCCACAGGGGATAAAAATAAAAGATACCCTCTGTCATTTTTGTCAAAGGGGGAGGAAATTGAGAAGAAACAGAAATAAAATATTTCAAAGAAAAGGTTTAAATCGATGCCAAAGGGGGAGAATTTTGGACATAGTGGTATAATGTTGTCATTGATGTCAACCATGTCCAGATACTACAATAGATCATAATGGCTAAAGAACATTAATCGAAGCTCAGAAGAGATGACACATTTGAAATAACATAGGAGTGATAGTTTTGCGAGTGAATAAATCCTTTTTGTAAAGGATCAAGTTTCAGGAGCCATTCATTCTTAGTTCATGGAAATCCATGACCATCATATCGAGGTGGAACAAAAGGATGGGATAAATTAAACACCAACCATCAGATCAGGAAGGATCTTCAGGTGAGCTCTCAACCTTTGGATCAAGCATCGGATAAATAACTTTAACACTTTTTCACTTCTCCACTTCAGTGATTACTGGAGACAAGGAAGAATCCACGAAAGCCCCGAAGTAATGAACTCTCATCGACTATCGAATCATAGGAAGAGTAGGGAAATCTCATCAACCGTTGATCAAGCATAGTGGAAGGATAGGATAAGCAGGGATAAAGGCATGAAGTCCCATAGTAAACAAAGGTCATCGGATAAAGGAAACATAATATCTATGGTGGTAGATATATTCAAATTTTCAGTGATAAATGGATGTAGAAAGGAGCCATAATATCCCGGAGTCCAAGAATCACCAAAACCCCACTAGTTGTCCTATCAAGAATGAGCTTCAGATAACGAATATTCCCCTGGACTGTTCGATCAAGTGAGGGAAAGAATATCCATCCCAACATTGACCACTCTAGGATTATGAATATTCCCAAACAACTAAAACTCTCGAATCCACAAAGTACCGAAGCCATGAAGTGCAAATCCATGATCTAGGAGGGAGACATGTGGCGGAAGGAAAAGATGACACATGGCCCAATCAGTTGGTGACAAGTGTCAAGGTATATTTGGCACAATTCCATGTCAAAAGTGACATCATCAATCCACATCACTCTAGTATTACAACCTCCAGGGATGTTCAACTTCTCCTACTAGAAAAAATGACTGAAGTGTTGAAGGGCAAAGTCGTGAACTAATTTTGGTTGTTGATCTAAGATCCTACAGGTTCTCTCATGATTGTTAGATCAAACGTAGTGGAAGGATAGAGTCAGAATGAGGATTTAATTGATAGCATGTGGTCAACGTAGCTTTATGAATTATTCGGTAGGTAAAACCTCTAGAGGGATTGAACTAATTCAGAGTACAAGTAACTCGGAGTCTCAAAGTCACGAATAGTCGAATACCTGTAAATCGAGAGCTACCTTTATCCTAAGCCTACAATCCTAGCTCCTAGATATGTGAAGGTTATTAAGCAGAGAAGTGTTGATACACACTCCAGTGGAATTTTCTTAGGGAGAATTGGAAGGCTGCAAAGTTTGGAGTCCCGAAACACCGAATTCCCGAAGTAAATGAGAACCATCAATCTCAACTTGAAAATAAAACACGACTGTCGATATTGATAAGTAATTAAGCACTCACTTGGTTTCTCACTTAGACACCACCTGTGGTCATATAAAATAGAGGTCCCGAAGTTGTTATGTACATAATTTAACACATATAGGATGATTTTTACCTCTAACAGGAAGGAATTTTTGAATCAGATAAAGATCTCGAATTTGTCTTGATTGATCTGAAGTGATCCAATATAGGAAATGCAATAGAGAGATAATCAAAAAGCTTGGAAATTTTTTAAATTGAAGATAAATAGAAAGGAATGATATTGAATTAAAAGAAATCGATCCATACCTGTGATCGATTTATGAAAATCCCTCTTACTAAATTGAAGAGTTTTCACGATAATATATGAAAGGAAGATATTAATTATAAGTTAAAAAGATATACATTATTTCTTGTTAAACAAAATGAAGAGGTGAATTGGTTCAAACAAAGGGACACAATGATTCAAAGCTCACACCAGTTGGGAAACTATAAAATCAAGAAAGAACAGTGAGAGAAAGGGTGTCTCTGCAGTCCAGATCAGAAGATCAAAAGAAGAAGTAGAGTCCAAGAAGGAAATATGAAGATACATATACAGTGAGGGTGGAAGGGAAGATAAAGGAAGGATTCATATCCTTTATTAAGTAAAGTGTAAAAATAAGGGAGTTGGTTCTTCCTAGGGTTGGTGCCTTGAAGAATGGGATTTGTGTTTCCAAGAGTTGGTGCTCTAAAGAGGATTGGCGTCCTTCACAATCATAGATTATTCTTTATAAACTTTTTAATTCTTGATTTATATAATTGATGTTTTAAATACAAGTCCATTGATGATCTATTGTGATAATTAAAATAAAAAAGTAAATATTAATTGTTTAAAAAGGTAATATTGATTCACCCCCACCTCTTAGTATTTCCAATAGACACAACCTACATTATGTCAAGTTCAATGAGGAAAATGCGTTTTCTCCACGAAAATGTTAAGTATTCAATCTCTTGTCATTCTTATAT
>JZKD02S1656512.1:68399-79155 GCA_000966675.3 Picea glauca
TGCCTCTATTCCTTCACCCTTACCCTGCATCACAACTGTATAGAAGAGAGGGGTCGACCTCTGCTTATAAAGGAGTGAAGAGGAGAAGAAGATGGCTTGAATTAGGAACTTGTTTGTATGCTTAACATAACTCAACTTTACAGTTTAGTTCGAATTTAGAACTAGACTTGAGAGTTCAGTTACAACTCACCCTTGACTTGGCATGTATGTGTACTAACTTAACATGCACATGTCATGCATGCATGCAACATGCAACTAGACATGCATGCAATGTGCAACAAACTTGACAACTTTGACTTTGACCTAGATACGCAACTTTGACTTTTACAGCTCGACTCTTTACATGGAAATTCAAATTTCTCTTCATGGTGGATAATGTTACATGTGCCAACGCACTAGATCAATACATTTATATCATTTGCAATATTAGGAAAATCGTTTGTTTCTAGCTCATAGGAATTTTACATTCAACCTAACTTTTGCTAGATGCCTTGACTTTTGTTCATGGCTCACAAGGCTTGACGAGGCTCATAGAGGTTGTACGTTCCCCTTGACTTTTGCACTTGTCTGTCTATGCTCACAGAGGTTGTATGTTCCCCTTGACTTTTGCACTAGACTGTCTATGCTCACAGAGGTTGTACATTCCCTCTGACTTTTGCATTAGACTTACATAGCATCTCGTTCGTCCTGACTTTTGGTTTGACTCACATAGGTTGTACGTTCCCCTTGGCTTTTGTCAATACCTCAGAAGACTGGTTGATTCTCCAAATCTCCTTGGCTAGCCTCATGGTGGCCCATATGGCCTCTCATTGGAGAATGACTGTCATTGGAGAATGACTGTCAATGCTGCCAAATTTAACAATTTCAGCGTATAAAACCTACAAAACAACAAGCTGTTTGTCTTGGACAGGGTGTAAAAGCAGTCCAAAACGATGAGGAAAAACAATGTTCTACGCTTGGAAAGAAGAAAACTATTCAAAAAGATCAGAAATAATCATAATGAACGGCTCAAAAAATGACATTAGATTACAAATTTACCATAATATTGCCAAGGAAGAGGTTTAAAGACAAACACACTTCTTTCTTGATGACGCTTACAAGAGGATTGTTTGCACCACACTTGGCAAGCCTACAACCAATACAATGACTACTTTGCTCAAAGAGGAGCCACTAGACTAGAGAATAAGAGAGAAGAGAATGAGAGAGACACTATGCTGCTACTGCAAGAACCGACCAATAACCCAAGACAAGCATCCAATATATAGCTAGTGAGGGCACACATCCCAAGGGAAGAAGAGAGGACGCATGCGAGGTCAGGGATAGAAACTAAGCTCATGATGGAAGCATGTGGAGAGTGAAAATCAAAGTGTGAGTTAGAGTGGGAGAGAAATAGGTAAAGAGTGTGAGTTTGAATGGAGTAAATGCGCATGGAGAGAGGAGAATGAATGCGCCCTATAGGTTAGGGAAGCATGAAAGGGAGTGAATGGTGAGTTAAGTGTGTGCATGGGTGCATGAAAAGGCTAAAATAATTGCAAGTCCAAGTAACTGAGACATGCTGAGAGTTAACTAAGGAATGCGTCCACATGCATGAGAGAATAGAGGGTGCATTTAGGGAGAGAGAGAAGTGGATGTGTGAGTGAGAAAAGCACCCAAGTTAACTGGAGAGTGAGAGGTAGGTGAACGCTAAAAATAACTGCCAACACATGACTTGATGTTCAGTTGACTCAAGTGTGAGGAGTACTATATGGTTAAACTCATGTGACCCCCCTTCCCAATCGTTAACTAATTATCACATGCTTGAATATTGGGAATATGCACCCTATGCTTAGGTGGATGCCACATCATTTCGTAGAGCTGCCACATGTTGACTCCTGAGGTGCCACTTGGCACTGCATGGGTGATGACTGGACTTGCTAAATATAGAAACTTCTAAAAATAGAATCTGGCTCCTAAATTTTAGGAAATTGTCCACATCATCCAGGATGACTGGGAGGCCAGCACCACATGTTATTGTTTAAAAATAGACACTGCTAAAAATAGTAAGTCGTTCGAATACCCTTGACTTTATACTCGTTGATCTCGTCTGTTTGCAAGGGATCCGAATATGTGATCAGAACTGACATGCGAACCTTGATGCTCAACATGCTAAAAATAGTAAACTGGGCCACATCATCCCAGAAAAGGTCCAAAAAATTCTGGATGTCTCAAGCATGAATACCACCCTCTCAGAGTCTGAATCTGGGGCCTAGAGAAAAACCTGCTAAAAATAGAAATTTCCTGGATGTCGCCCGGAAAAGTGTCATCGTGCCTAGAATCCTGTAAGGACTCAAACTGTATGCTCATAACTGCCTCAAACTGCCAAGAGATCCACTCAAACCATGTATCCTAAATTTTAGCAACTCCTGTTATGTGTATATATCTCTCTCAAAATGCATGGAAACTAAGTCAACTATGAGTTTGAACCAAGCAACCATGTATCGATCATGTACCTGCCTTGGGTGGGAACCATCCTCCTGCTCAACATAAGTGCTAAACTCTGGGAAAATCTCAGTATGCCGGCCAAAATATTGCATGTTGGCTCTTAACCCTCAAGATTTTCAAGGGTGAAAATCTAGGGGTTAATAGATAGTCATGCCTCATGCATCATATTGGAAGCTTGCAATAATAATCCTAGATTCTCTATTTGAGTCGCTTTTCCAAACTCCTCTACTCGTCATGCATAGGCTTATGTTCTACACTTGGGTGACCTGTTTTTTCCATTAAATTATCATTCGATTCTTGGATCTTTCTCATCTTCAAGCTCTTGAATCAACCTTAGCTTTATATTCTTCCAACCAAGCCTTATCTCTAGTTTCTTGGTCTTCCACATTCTTCCCCTTGTTGATCATGCCAAGTAGGACTTTACATGGGCTCCTCCCTTGTGTGTCCCACACCCCTGCCACCTCTTCCCCTACCCTTGGGCCATCACAATTAACTTTGATATAATAATAATAATAATAATAATAATATATTTAAAAAACCCAAGGGTTGTAACCTATGTTACCGGATCTGTTAACCTTGGGGGTTCGATCCGCGGATCCCCTGATCGGATCTGGATCCGCCTGGATCCGCCCAGGAACCGACTCGTAAACATTTCTTCCAGTTTGAAACGCATCCCCAAAATCATCTGCGAATCCAACAATTTTGGTGTTTTTTATAATACAAAAAAAAGGGTTTTCCGTGCCTATTTCGTATTCTCCGAATTCCGATCCACATACCCACCAAAGGAGAAGTTGAGATGGTCGTAACCGGATACGGTGGGCCGCTTTTACCCACCTTATCGGGGCTCCCTGGATGGGGTTGTCCAAGTGGCAAGCACCAATGGAACTTTTGCGGCTTTTGCGGCGAGCACCAGCAGAGCGTTTACAGATTCCTTGAACGGTTTCGGGGCTGATGACTCGTTTGATATGGAACGAGGGGACATTTGACAGAAAAATATATAATAAATGTAAAGYTATATACATTAACAACATATTAATAACTATACTATTTATTAACTATATTAAAGTAATAAATTAACATTTACAAATTTATATATATTTACAAAATGTAATGTATTAATTTATTTTGTATAAGTATCAGATATATTAATTTATAATATATTGAAGGATTATATATATGGTTATTAAAGTGTATACATATACTAATTAGATCTTACAAACTTATGCCATTAATTGTACTTTAAGTTAAGCTTTTTATATTTATATTATAATTTATATATTAAAGTATAAATTAAAATTTATATATATATATATATATATATATATAGATAGATATATAGTACCTGCCGTTTCCCCGCTGTATCCGGATCGTGGCTTTTCAAAAATCTGATGGATCCGTATCCGCATCCGCATCCGTATCCGGATCCGAATACTGGTAACTTAGGTTGTAACCCTTCATCATCATGAGCATTGAATTAGTACTTATACCATCACAAGAGATCTTGCAAATCATCAAACTCGTATTATTCCGATATATATCTTATCTGGATTTCCTTTCCCTCCCCTATTTGGATTGGATGTTATTATAGTTACTAGACAAGTTTGTTAATAACAGTTGTATCTGAGCCTTGTTTGATCCTGGGCTTTGGACCCACCTTTTATCAAAGCCTCGTTTGATTCCAATCTGTAGCCACATTATTTTTCAGATCTAATCTCAACGTAGCCTTTGGCCTTTCATCTAGAAATTATTAATTTAGCTCGTGCCCACAATATTTTCTAGATAAACCATGAAAAGAAGCATTGGAACTGAACAAAATGTGAACAAAACAAAAGCACGAGTGCTATCACTTCAACACAATTGAATTGGTTTCTATCAAATGTAATCACTGTAATTAGTCAGAAGTTGTCTATCAAACATTGCCTGTACTTGCACAGTTAAAATTGCAACACAACTCCTTGCTTTAATATTGGAAAAAAGCAAGATCTAGAGGTAGAGCCAAACACATCTTTGCCAAGACATTTAGGATCATTGATCTATTGCGAAAAGACGATGTTGCAAAATATTTCAAAGACTAGTTTGAAATCCAGTTAGCAAGCCACAAAAAAGTGCCCAATTCGTCTCTATCTTGAGGATCACGATCGGTGAAGGCGTGATTGTTTGGATCATATCCATCTCCACAATAGTGTTTCCATAGACCCATAACTTGCACCGGGCTCTCTACATTAGGGCTGACCCACCATAGACAATGCCCCAGGTTCTATGTGCGTATGCCCATTTGACCTTAGGATGACATAGAACCAAGGGCCAACATGAAACTCCATGATAGGCTTGAAAGTAAACTGACCATGTAATAGACCTAAACAAGGATAAATGATAGGTCAAATTCACATCGCCACCACAAGTCACGTCCACCTTTAGTAGCCATTGAAGTTCAGCGAAGCCATTGTCTATTCATGTTGAAGTATCACAATGTCAAATGAACTTACCATAGTTGCTACAACCATTGCTATTAAAGTCATGCTTGTTTGTGTTAAATATAAACCTCGGAGTTTAAGGTGAAGCCACATCAGATCATTTAAGAATATATTATATGGTTAGAGAACCCATAATACAACCTAAAGCTATTATCTTATACAACAGAAACATATAGCTTGGAAACTTCTCAATCAAGGGAAAAAAATAAGAGCACGAGTCCCAAGTCAAGTTGAAGGACATCATTGCAAAAGTTCCTTAAGTTTCCATTGGTATTAGCCAAAGAAGAGTATATTATCATTTACTTGTGGAAACTTTAGTCAAAGATTACTAAGGATGTGAATTAAAGTTTATAAGACCATTGTTTTCCAAGGGAAACCTCGTGGGATCCCCCCCTCTTCCAAATAATATTCGGATGGAGGGTGGCTCAACTGTGAGTTGCAATAGTGGTTGTTAAGTCTAAGGGACTCAGTTGGTTTTGAACTTGTGATTTATGGCCAAGACCATTGAATACTTAAATAAGTAACCATGGGATACTCATCTGAAGAAGCATATAGACATTTGTGGTAGGAGTGCGAGAAACTCAACATGAAAGCAGTGAAGGAGGCTTTGATAATATTCAATTTGTTGGCCAAAAACATAGGTCTTGATAACAAAGTTGATGAGTTAGAAAGTGAAATAACAAAATATCAACAAAATGATCAAGTATCACAACAACAACTTCAAGTCTCAAGATCTCAAGAAGAAATTCAACAAAGACATATTAGAGAAAGATGAAGAAATTTCTTGCCTGAGGAATCAGTCAAAGCTTGCCTGCACAAATCAATAAGTTAAAGAATGAGAAGAAGAGGCAACAAGAAATCAAGAAACAACTTGCCGACTAGGAAACATATCAACAACACTTATGGAAGTCAAGGTACAAATGATAGATAGGGGAACTTTCATAGATGTAATCGGAAATGAAAATCTTTGTGTCACTAATGAAGATTTATCTATCGTAGATAAAGTCAAGCCATTGATTGAAAAAGTGACATTTATAGATCCAGTTACAATTGAAGATCCATCTATAGCCATTGGCGAAATTGTATCTCAACTTAAGGGTATCGACACACCTGTGAGCAATAAAGCATCAATTTTTGGATCCTGTATATTAAAAGGAAGCTCAATTGCTAGACTGTATCATCATCCTAATCATAGAAGTCGTCACAGGAAACAATCGATATACTAACATCAACCAAAACAAATCTTATTTTGCATTCTTGGATATCATGATGCTATTTCAACTTGTTTTCAAAGGCATATTGAAAACTACGTTTGAAAATGCCCTCATTAGGTGTTGCACAATACCATTTTGAAGAAAATTAACATAGGGTGTATCAAGCTCTCCACATTGTGACAATATTGTTTAGACATTTGAATATCTCTTGTCTTGTTTCCTCAACCAACATAAATGCTTCCTTTAAACTTTTATTAATAATAAAATGATATGTATATGAATTTTATACAATAAAGGTGGGCCATGCATGTAGTCGTAAGTTGAAACTTGCATTGGTCTGCACATGCATTTGATCTTGTATGATTCACATTTTTTAGAATTTATTAAATCAAAAATACAGAAACTATAATCATAATAAGAAAAGTGAACATGCTTGCCAAATTGCATATGTTTGAAGCTCAGATTTTTGATTTCTTATAGAGGGCAGTTGCCAATCTGCCCTATACTTGAGATAATTCTCTTAAGGAAATCAATATTGATGCCTGGGGATATGTTTTGGAATTTTTTAATACTGAAAACCAAAAAATGTTACTACCTATCTAATCCTGATTTAGAGAACTATTGTTATATTTTTTTCCAAAGAAAATCTCATGGGATCCCTCCCCTCTTCCCAGAATATCTAGATGCAGGGTGGCTCAACCAGCTGCAATAGCGGCTGGTAATGCCGAGGGACTCAACTTGAACCTGTGACCTGTGGCCTCCCCGATGGCAACATGCCTTGGGAATATGGTTGAACCAATTGAGCCAACCATGTGACTATTGTTGTATGCATAAAGATACTTGTAGTTTTTTATTTAGAGTAGTTTCCTGTATTTTGGAACAGGAAAAGTATCAATATCCTGAACTCCAGATGCTGTTGATGCTACAGGTGATGCATCTTGATGCTGAAAAGGAGATGATGTCCCAGTGTGTTGCTTTGCTTGGGAAGTTTATAGCTGTGCGGGAACCTAACATTCGATATCTTGGGCTCGTAAGATTTTAAACTGCTTACTGCTTTGTTTGAAACCTGAAGGCTTCCCAAGTAAACCATATTTGTAGTACTTGCAAAATTAATAAAGGTTAAGGCTCAGCCATTAAGCATCAAGCTATTGACAAAGACCAAAGTTGTTTTATTGGCCTGCCATAGAGAATCACTTGTGGTTTAATTGGTATGTTAGCAGTAGCATTTTTGAAAGAAGTTGACAAACATAATAATAAATTATAATACTGCATGGAAATATTTAAGTTATCATGTTCATGATTTTATTTGTTTGTGCTTGCAGGAAAATATGACTAGAATGTTGATGGTAACAGATGTTCATGAGAGCATCAAAAGGCACCAAGCTCAAATTATTACTTCTTTAAAAGATCCCGACATAAGGTAATCATTGATGGACTGGTAGTTTTTAATCTACAGAAAATAATTTAATAAGGAAAAAAACAGTGTTCCTTGGAGATGCGTTCCTAGGGTTTTCGAATGCATCCCCTATGCTCCCTGCACTCTCTGAACTTGGGAACATCCCTTATGCTCCCCATGCTCCTTGGATTTGGGGACTTAATTGGGAATGCCTTCTGTTCCATTTTTTTCTTTGTTATGAAAGTCTCGATTCTTTAATATTTAAATGATGATGTATCATTGTATTTCATTTTGATTTTGATTTTGATGGTTTTACCATGAGAAATACAACATTCTCCTATTTTAAATACCAGTTTCTAATTATTTAATTGCAAATTAGAGCAAGGATGTTGTTGTTTGTAATTTTTTTTTGTGAAATACATATCCCAGGGTAACCCACTTGGCACTTCCCCTCAGTCCAAGGATGGTACCTAGGATAAACCGGATTCTGGAGAAGCTTGAGGCTTTGTCAACACATGTCTCAAGGGCGTTACAACAATATGCTCATTAAGAGCTCAACGTGTCACTTGCGGGAACTGAATCTGGGCAGGGAGGATAACTCTCCTCATCTCAACAACCCGGGCTAGACCCAATTGACTTGTTGTTGATTCTAATTCTATAAATATGCGATTAATTACGCATAAAAACTCTTATTATTTTTTATATTTAGAATCTGTTCCTTTATATTTAATATTTGGGGTAAGGTGCTCTATGTTGGTGATCCCATCGTCCCTTGTGTTTCCCCCTTAAATTTGAAGGGTTTCTTCACTCATCCCCAAGTCGAATACCTTCACCCTAAGTTACTAGGATTCAGATACGGATACGGATACGGATCCGGATCCGCCAGTTTTTTGAAAAGCCAGGATCCGGATATGGCAGGGAAATGGCAAGTACAAACAATATAAATATATTTTTATAATTTTTAAAAATAAAATTTACATAAAAAAAATATAAATATATACAATTTTTTGAATGTATAATTTACAAATATATAAAATATTTATAATATTTATAATTAATAATATATAACTTATATATCATACATACTTATAAGTTATAACTTAATTAATAATATCTAATAATTATAATATATAATTTTATAACTTAATAAATTAATTATAATACATAATGTATTTATAACTTATATAACTATGATTAATAATATACAACTTTTATATATGTTTATAATACTTATAATTAATTATTAAAAATGCTCCCCTAAACGTTTACTCATTCGTTATCGCAAATAGAGAATGGTGAGACAGAATGCCGCGCTTGGTATGCATGCGGTTGGTGGAAGGGATCACTGTGTAGAAGAGAATTCGATCCCATTGTTGAATAATGGGTTTTGGGGCTCTGGTGATAGGGGGACCGCCCATGTGCTTCGACGTGAACAACTTTCTCCCTTACCTAAGGAATTCAAAACCGACTGTGTGGAGTTTTTCAAACGAGCAATCAGAACTCTTTCAGCGAGAGGGTTACCAGAGAGGAAGCAGAAGCCTAGGCACTCAGGAATCGAAGAGTCAATCTGGCCGGGAGGAAAGCAAACCCTAAGCTAACCCCTTTATGCCCTTGTCCAATCTCAAGAGAGACTTGCGAATTTCTGCATCTCATACTAACTAATGTGTTCCGACTGGGACGACATCACGATTGATATGGATACAATGAGTCAAAAACGAAAATAATGGGCCGCCCAGAAGACCGACACGAGAGAGAGCTTAATTCATGGATAAGACAATTTATTTTATGAGTTAAGTAATAGTGTAGCGCAGCTGGCATTTTTATGGTCGAATCCTGGGCGGATCCTGACGGATCCGGATCTGTATCCATATCGGATCCGGGGATCTGCGGATCCAGCCTCTGGGCCTGACGGATCAGGTAAGATAGCCTGCACCCCCGGAACTTGCTGGAACATTGGAAAAAAGGGGCAAGCTTGAGATGTGTTCAGGCTACTTTTTGTTAATTTTCCTGAGCTCAGATCTGATCTCTAATTCCAATAAAAATAAACTTCAGATGCATGCATGCACGGAAATCAATAAAATTCCAAAGCTGATTTTTTATGAACAGAAATACGCTGAGCTTATTAACCACACATGCACAGCGGAAATAGGAAACCAATCACACCATTTGACACAGTAAATTTTTGGGTAAATACCCCTGGACAAAACCCCAAAGGGAAAACCAGCAAATGAGAGATTTTATTGATTTGCATGCCCTCAAAGAAATCTTGAAATTACAGCATGATTGAACCTGTACGCTGCCTTGGGAATCGTGCCAATGCATGCAGCTTTTCCGAGCTGCTGTACGACCTGTTCAATGCCTTGGAAATTGTGCCAAGACCATGCAGAAGATACAGCGGCCTCTGCTATCTGTGCAGCCTGCTCACATGTGCTGTATGGATCTGTACAGCCATCAAATCTTGCCCTCGATTTGCGTGCTACTGCCAAGGTGAGTCACCCTTCCTCTCTGCTGAAAATCTCTCTCTTGATTTCTTCTCAACTGCTCAAATCGACTTACTCTCTCATTTGTCACAGCAATGGGGTCGATTTTTCTTCCTCTATCCTTTTATCATTAAATCTCCAACCTCATAATCTCCACCACGATCAATGGATGAGATCAAGAAAGATCAAAGGTCACGACTTCATTTAAAGTTCACTTAAACAACTTTAGCCAACATTAATTAATAAATTAATTAATGTGCTTTTGATAAAAGTAATTTTATTAAAACAAAGTAAGGAGTCACTTTATTAAAATAAATTAAGGATGAGAAAGTCTGATGGACGTTTTCTGCATGCTTCGACCCTAAGCCAATGTAGAAGCACCTGTCCGAGCTATCATAATTTAACACTCCCTCTTAGCGAGGAAGGTGTTCTGCACCACCCCCAACATATCTCCGAAGAACACAAACTTCCCCTTTAACAAATCTTTCGTGAGGATGTCCGCAACTTACTCATTTGTAGAAATGTATTGAAGCTTCACAACTCCTCTCAGAACATAGTCTTGGATGAAGTGATACCTGATATCTATGTGCTTAGAACTATCATGGAACACTGGATTCTCCGATAGTTTAATGCAACTCTTATTATCACAATGAATGACAGTCAACTGCAACTTCTGACCAAATAATCCAATGAGTAACTTGCGAATCCATA
>JZKD02S1656512.1:84411-107932 GCA_000966675.3 Picea glauca
AGATCACAACTAGGGTCTTATCCACCAAGGTACACAACCGAGGATCAATCCAAGTACTAAACAAGGATTCCCTGGAACACATCCAGGGGCCCTAGAACACATCTAGGGACTTATACCAGCTTGGTCTCAGACCAAGAACCCCAGTCATATACTGGGGGCCCTAAGAAGGGTCTTTTGTCATGGCACTGACTGATTTATCCTAGACCAAGTACCCCAGGAGTTCACTGGGGGCCCTAGATCTCGTCTAGGGTCTTAGCCAAAATGGCTCTCGCAGCTGCTATAAATTTAACACTGTGGATAGGACAAGTCACACTCCACACAGCAGCAAATTAGAGGAGGCCGCACCTTAGACAATAGCAGAAGTAGAGGCTGCACCTCAGACAACTCACACAACAGATGGAGAGAGAGCTGTATCAACCAGCCACACACAACAGTAGGAGAAGGCCGCCCTCCACACAGGCTTACCACAGCAAAACAAGAAGGGCCGCACCCTATAGGCTCACCACAGCAGAATAAGAGAGGCCGCACTGCAGTCAACAACCCTACATCAATAGAAGGAGGGCTGTACTCACCTCACAGTCCCCACAAGGAGCCGCAGCACTACATACAACCTCTACAACAACAAATAGAAGAGGCCGCAACAAGGAGACACTATACCAGCAGAATGGGGCCGCAGCAAGGAGATAGAACCGTAGACTTTAGGAGCACAATAACATAAGATAACAAGTGTGTAATGTGAAGGGTAGGGGGTTCAATTTATAGTTTAGGCTAGGGTAATAAAACTATAAATTAAATTAAAAATAATTAATATAACATGTTTAAATTAAATAATTTAAACATGATATAATAAACATTTAATTTAAACTTTAATTAACCCTTTAAAACAAAACAACATAAAACCCCAAAACACACAAGCAAGGGTAGGAGAGGGTTAAGGAGGGCTTACAAGGTGGAAATACTCGTTCATTCATTTTCATGGTGATCTAATTACTTTATCATCATTGCATATGGGACTTATCCCTCATGTGGTCATGTCCTTCTTCAAGGAAGGTCATACACCAACAAAATACTTGATCGAGAATCAAGTAGCCCCAAAACTTTTTCTGGGGTCTTATCCACCAAGGTCCAAGACCAAGGATCAACCAAGACCAAGGCTTATCTAGGGGCTTTAACTTCTTGGTTCTAGACCAAGAACCCCAGTCGTATACTGGGGGCCCTCTCAGGGGTCTTTACTACTTGGTACCAAACCAAGAACCCCAGTCGTCTACTGGGGGCCCTCTCAGGGGTCTTATCCACCAAGGTACAGGACCAAGGATCAACCCATGCCCCAGGCATGGGTACCTTGGACTTTTCCAGGGGCCCTAGACATGTCTAGGGGCTTTAGCTGCTTGGTCCTAGACCAAGAACCCCAGTCGTCTACTGGGGGCCCTCTCAGGGGTCTTATGCCATGGCACTAACTGTTTGGTCTCAGACCAAGAAACCTCAGGGGTGCACTTGGGGGCCCTAGATCTCAGCTAGGGTCTTTGCCATCCTCCCGGAGAATGGCTCTTGCAGCTGCTATAAATTTAACACAAAGAAATCTGGAAATTACAATAGAAAATTACAGCATTAATTGAACCTGTATGCTGCCTTGGGAATCGTGCCAATGCATGCAGCTCTTCCCAGCTGCTGTACGGCCTGTTCAATGCCTTGGAAATCGTTCCAAGACCATGCAGAAGATACCAGCGACCTCTGCTATCTGTGCAGCCTGCTCACACGTGCTGTATAGATCTGTACAGCCAACAAATATCCTCTTCGATTTGCATGCTGCTGCTAAGGTGAATCGCCCTTCCTCCCTGCTGAAAATCTCTCTCTCTCTCTCTCTCTCTCTCTCGATTTCTCCTCAACTGCTCAAATCGACTTTGTCTCTCATTTGTCATAACAATAGAGTCTATTTTTCTTCCTCTTTCCTTCTTTTATCATTAAATCTCCAACCTCGTAATCTCCACCATGATCAACAGATGAGATCAAGAGAGATCAATGGTCACAACTTAATTTAAAGTTCATTTAAGTAACTTTAGCCAACATTAATTAATAAATTAATTAATGCGCTTTTGATAAAAGTCACTATATTAAATTAAAGTAAGGAGTCACTTTATTAAAATAAAGTAAGGATGAGAAAGTCTGATGGATGTCTTCTGCATGCTTCGACCTTAAAGCCTAAACCAATGCAGAAGCACCTGTCCGAGCTATCATAATTCAACACTTTTCATGTTTTCTTAGCAGTTCTGTTCAATTTGCACATGTAATAGTAAAATTTCCAGTTGCCTATTATTCATGATTCTGATCGTCCAAAAATGATTCATAACTTTGGGTCATGTAAAAGCTGAATTCTTGAGTTTTGGAAAACAAACACTTGAAGTTTGTAGGCAAGAATTGAAATATGCATCTCGAATTTCACACATTTAACTGAAATTTTGAAGTTATGTCAAATGTTAATGCATGGTGTGTGGTGTTTGCTTTAAACTCTGCTGGTAGATTAGAAATATCGATTCGACTTTTTCATTTTCAATTCTGGTTCATCTAGGTTGTCTCAGATGCTGTCCTGTTTAATCCATGGAACTAATTATTTAGCCTTCTAATATGAAGGGAGGTAGATGTTGATTAATGAAATACATGGGGTAAACACAATTTTTTCTGTTAATCTCTAAATTTGCTGGGACAATGGGATTGAAAATGCAGTATAAGGAGACGAGCTTTGGATTTGTTATATGGGATGTGTGATGTTACCAACGCTAAGGATATAGTTGAAGAGCTTTTACAGGTAATTTTTTTAGTACTTTAAGTTGATACGTGATTTACTTAGGTTACATTTTTATAATGTTTGTAGGGATTTCCACAGTTATGTAAACTGTGTATTAGATTCCCGAAGGTTGTAAATTTGATTTGAAATATTTAACCATAGGTGATTTATGTTTCATATTGACATGCAGTATCTTACGACGGCTGACTTTGTAATACGAGAGGAATTAGCCCTTAAGGCTGCAATACTTGCTGAGAAGTTTGCACCCGATCTTTCATGGTAGGATTGCTAGCTATTCCTTTGGATGTTGTTATGTCAGCTCTTGTTGAGTACATTTGTTTTGTTACCTGTTTCTGGTTTGCAATGAAAAGAAAACTCTTGTTTTTTCGTTATGCTTTTGATGTAGTACTGTAGGTAATTTTTTCTTGTTTTTGAAGTTGTGAATATTCATGTTAGTGAGACATTTGTCTGCCAATATTTACCTTTATTTTATAAATTTTGCTTTTATGTTCTTCATATTCACTGCGGCTATAAGCTTAAAGCTTTATGCTAATGCTGTCACATGAATTTATAATAAAGAGAATGGGATTTTTGTGCTGGTGTCAGAAAAATTTGCATTGCCATGTTGCAGTACACTTTGTATGGGGCTTGAAGAGACATATTCTGTTGGGTCCTTTTGTTTTTGACTTCAGCTTCTGGGGATCATTAGCTCCATAAACTCATGCTTATGGAGAGAGTAGCAATGCTTATTCAGAAATAACACATTATGCTTATTTTTGAATACATTTCCTTACTATTAGTGATGCCCAGTGAACACTTGAGTGGAAAGCTGTTGGCACTAGTGTCAGGAGCTTTGTCCAGCACCATGTCCAGCGCGCTTGTTCAGCCATGACGGCATATGAGGGGATAACATGTACTATAGGGGGGATCCAAACCTGGTGTGTGGGAATATCAGCACCCTTGCTTTACAAACTATCCATACTTCTCCCAGTTACTGGATTTGCCTACGGCACCTAGCACCCACATCTGAATCTCCTTGGAATTGTGGAATCTTGGATTCTTATTGGATTTGTGTTTTTTTCTGTGTTTTGGATTGGATCCTTTTCCTGAAATAGGATCTGTTTCTGATATAAGTGGATCCATATCCCAGTGACATAATCATGGAAGATTTACCCCCTAGTTGCATGTTTTGAACGATTTTTATCATCATTATTTCCAGGAACTAGTGAGTACACAATTTACTTAATAATTATCTGCTAACTTAGTCAAAATTCGAGCGATTTGTTCCTAAGTGCCCCTGTTGAGCACTTTACAGTTAGCATTAGATTAGTTGTGATCATCATGTTTATATCAATATTGTATTTTAGTAGTTTTGTACAGCGAGTTGTCTTCAGTGTAGTCTGTCTTCTAGAGAACTGTCACTCTCATCTGAAAGGTTAAAATTCACATGGAATGTGTCTTTCTGTAGTTAATGGTATCTCTTTGTGTTTATTCATCACCACCCATGTATTATCATAGCATGGTAATATTAGTTTGAAGCGTTCACTCTGCACAGTTTTCCACTACTAGTAGGTTTTGTCTCTCCTCTTGCAATTAGAGGAATTGATTTTACTTGTCACCGTTCTCCATCATGGCTCCATATTATTTTTGTGTTATAGCCTGAATATTTGATGATGCTATCTGCTAGCAATTGCAGTCAGTAAATATTCAGCAAAATTGGTGGTTTTGTCTCTTTCCCCAATTGGCAATGTGAGTATGAAAGCCAAACAGTTGATATGCTTTAATTCAGAGTTCTTTTTTTCTTTTCAATATAAGATTTTAATTTTAAATTTATAATTATAGAAAAAATAGGGCTAAGGTTCTGATTCTCCAATTCCTAATTTCTGGACGAGTGCCAAATCTGCATCAAATTCTTTTGCCGATTCCATTTGCACCCACAGTTTGTGTAACTCTGAATTACTTCTTCGTGCTACTTTCAATGGTGGGAGGGGGGCGGTGCATTCTCCTCGTAAACTAACATTGTATGGAGCTTCTCAAAGCTTGGTGCTTTATACCCTAAGTTACCAGGATACAGATACAGATCTGCCAGACTTTTGAAAAACCATGATCTGAATACTGCTGGGAAATGGAAGTACCAAAAACTAAAAAAAATATTTTTATAATTAAAAGAAAATAAAATTCAGAGTTAAGACTCAAAACCTTTCCGGAATCACAATGTAAGAACTGTAAGTTATAAGCAAAAAAGAGAGTTCTCATGCATATTAGTATTAGCCATCCATGTACCATAAGTGATAATCCTCTAAGTTATAACCATCATTGATAATTGATAATTTTGAAGACCATTTCAGCATTAGCATGAAGCAGGTCATAACAGCATTTTTGCGAGCCACATCCAATTGTCCAAATCAGTAGTGAATAAAGTGGGTTTTTTCAAGGCCATGGCATGAATAAATAGCAGTGTGAATGAAAGTGAGAACATTGTAGCACATAAGGATAGATCAAACCTTGACATCATGTGAATGCAGCCTTTGCATGTAACTCAGTTCAGCTTATCAGCGAGTGGAAAAAGCACTTCACTACAGGTTCAGAACAACATATTCAGCTAGGGCAGCTATTTCTAAGTGTTTGTTGAGATTTGGGTACCTTGGAAAGTGGTCCCCTTGTGTTTGTGAGTCTATAACACAAAGGGGGAGACTATTACTCTCATTACTTTACTTTATGATTCTAATTTCACTTTGACTTAGGAGATTTAAGTCAAAAGTGAGACATGTCACTTAAGTCAAAAGTGACTATTAATTCACTTTGTGGGTGAATTGAGGGACATAAAGAGAAATAAGGAAACTAAGCCAAAGTGGGTTTTGAGTTGAGATTCTTTTTGGAAGATCTCAATCTTTGATTAGAAATGGGATGGGATGATCTCATCCATCCATTTCTAGGTTTCCATATGTTTTCTTTAAAGAGGGCGCATAGGGCATTTGGAGGCTCATTCTCACTTGTATGTTCACCAAAGGAGCTTGGAGAAGGGCAAGGAGATGGGAATGAAAGCATTGGGAGAGGAGAGCTTGGGCGCCTCCATTCATAGAGGGCTAATGGAGGCTTAGGGCCCAGTTTATTTGTGGTGATCACACTTGCTTGGAGGAGGGCGCACCATAGGAGGGGGCGCACAACTAGTAGGGAGCATCTATACTTGGAGGAAGTCAGATCTGATTGTTTCAGTGGAGAGGCAACACACAATAGCATATTTCTGTGGTGGGGTTTCTTCATTGGGTCAAAGAGGAAGGAGGGCGCTTCACTTCAGTGGACAGAGCAACAAAGGGAGAGGGCGCACTAAGCTTGGGCACATATCTCATTGGATCCTTTGGCACGAGCCGCCGCAAGACTCAAGAGGAGCTTTCTATGTATACAGGTTTCTTTGTATTGTATTACTTGTTGTATCTCATGCTTTGGAGTCTGGACACCACTTATATACACTTTCATTCCAAACTGGTTTTCCCCGGGGGTTTTATCCAGGGTCATGTTGATAAAAAATACTTGTGTTCATTTCATGAATGCTTAGAGTTTAGATCAGCTTGTTAGAGTTGTAAAGATCATGAGGAGTGTTATATGTTTTGAGTATATTGCATGTGCTAACATTGGGGTATGAAAACACTTGCAAGGGCACCTCAAAGAAGACCTAACCACCTAAAATTATCAGCACAAAGTTACTAAGCAGTTCGCTGTCCTAAAAGACAGCAAGAAGACAATTTTGAGATTGTGAACTTAGAGCCAAATTACAGGTCAAGGACAGACCTGTTTTGGCAGCTTGATAGTACCTCGTTTCTCTACAGTGTTTATATCAGCAGATGATAACACTTAGGATTAGCATCATGTGAAAGGGTTTGAAACATCAACATTGAGCACTTTACTTTGAAGAAGATTACATAATCTGGTCACAGAGATTTCTTGGAAGGATTAATCGTGCCAACAGAGTTAATGTGTTGGAATTATGGGTCTAGTCTTTACAGGTGGCTATGAGTCACGACACACTCATCTGTATCGTTATTGTATTTGTAATAATTGCTAAGGCCATCCTTTGATCATTTATTATCATTTATTGTAATACTAGGGAATGGTTAAGGCCGACCTAGTCAAACTTGTACATGTAGGCTCATTAATCCCTACTAGGGGTAACACCCATTTTGAGTCGTGTATAAATTGTTGATATTTTGTAGCTTCGACAGGTATTCTCACGTGGCCTAGGTGTCGGGCATGTGGGAATTGTCGTTGGCACCACGATGGACTATTCGTTTGGTGAAAACCACCATTGGAGTGAAGTCGGGGCTTCATCAGTTTGGTGGTGGGCTTTGTGGGTTTGTGTTGGGACTTTGCACCCACAAGAAAGTCTAATTTGATGTTGACTTGTGGAGGGGCTTCTATGATGACCCCTTGGACTTGTATAAATAAGAGAGAGGTCATTGTGGCAATCTATTTTTTGTGGAGAGACAAGTTGAAGAGAGCTTGGTGATTTTAGTCTAGCCTTGGTGATTTCAGTTGCAACCATTTTTGCTGTCTTGTCTTTGTTTTTGGCAGTTACTGGTGCTAGGAGGGTTGCGGTTGGTGCTAGGAGAGATACTATAGGTCAAGTGTAGGCTCAACATGCCTAGGAGAGGCAACCACAACCCAGAGAGAGCTTGACCTGCCTAAGGGAGCATAGCCGCAGACCCTAGAGAAGCTCGACCAGCAAAGGAAGGCAGCCTGGGTCTGCCAGGCTTCTTTTTGGAGGTTTAGACAACAAGGAAACGTGTGGACAACAGGCCTAGGAGGTTCGGCCTAGGCTAAGAAGGCTGTCGCAGGCTAGGACAACAAGCTAACTGCCTTGGCCTAGGGTGATAGGGCTGCTTTAGGTTGGGACAACAACTAAGGAGGTGGCCGCATGCTTGCTGGCAGCTCGACCAACAAGCAAAAGGTGGCCGCAGGTTGTTAGGAGGCTCGACCAGCCTATGGTAGGCTAATGTAGGCCCCATGAAGGCGTAGCAGCAACAACAAGAGGGCTGCCACATGTGTGGCAATAGGCATACTCTTGAGTGGACAACTGGAAGGTTGTGACAACTATTAGGAGGGTTGTTTCTGGAAGTCTGTAGCAGGATTTTGTGGGGTTGGTCAAGTGAACAATAGGCTGAACCTTGAAGGTTGTTCAAGGGTAGGGAACAACAAACTTCTGAGGGCTATTACAGGCTGTAGCAACAGGCAGTAGCAGAGGGCTGAGGAGCAGATAGGGCAGCCCAGAGATAGACAACAGATTGGAGAACTTGTGGGCAAGGAAAGGCTGAAAGGACTCAACCTAGGCCCAGGTTTTATTCTCTTGTGATTGACATCTTACTGGGATTGTAAAAGGGCCAATTTCCCTGGTACATGAGCCCTGTTGATTCTTGGTTTAAGAATATGATTTTGGGCATTAAATTCTTGTGCACCTGTGTATGATCTAATTGCTAGTTTCAATTTTTCCTCTATGCTAAATGGTTAGGCATCTTAGTTGTTTATGCTTATAGTTCAAATTGTGTTAATTTGTGTATAACTGTTGAAGACATAGACCAGATCTGAGGTGTAGTAAAATCTAACATGGTATCATAGCTGTGGTTCTGAGAAGGCAGTTGGATCTGAGATATCTACATAGGTGGTAGCTCTGAGAGGGAGCTACGGTGATTTTTGCAGGTGGCAGCAGGTTAGATGGTCTCTAGCTTTAGACATGGAGCAGACCGTCTAGGCGAGGAGTTGTGGACTATTGCAGCTTGGTGGTGTGGCAGGTTGGGAGTTTTGGTGGATTGGCGGAGAGCCTTGATCACAACAATATGTTGTGTGGCAGGTTGCCAACCTTTTGGATGGACTTCCAGTGGCTTGTCATAGTTAGTTGCGATGGGTACAGCTCGAGTGCTTTGGCACAGACAAGATAGCTTTGTGTGGATGGCAGGTTGACGAGATAGAGTTTTCATCTGGTCGGAGAGTTGTACATTGTCAAGGTGCAATAGTGTACAAGGTATTTGACCCAACAGGACGAGGACACTTGCAGAGATGAGTTGCGGTGGTCTAGAGTGGACTAGACTAAGTGTCCAACTGCAGCTTGGGATTGTTCAGAGAGAGGATATAGGTTCAGTTGCATCGTGTGCGTAGACACAAAGATTGTTGTGATTTGGATGATGGACTTGGGTAGAAGTTCATTGGATGATTGTGACTTGGGTAAGCAGGATGCTTGGCTTGGAGGATTGCATGGTTCTTATACAATGGGAACCACTGACATATGACAGGGGCACATTATTTGTTCGAGAGCTTCACAGTGTCTGACTCAGGTATGTATGTGGAGCTTGGTATGAGGACCAAGCATGTAGTACAAGGATCTGGAGAAGTGGTATTTCGGATGGAGTTAGGGGATGTGTTGCGAGTGGCAAACGTGCTATGGGTGCCAAGAGTGTGTTCTCAGCCTCATTGATTAGGGAGTAGGGATATGTAGTGTTGTTCCATAATGGACAATTGTTATTGGATGCCCAAAGGATCTAGCCTAGGCACAACAATGGCCCTGGAGTTAGAGAGGGAAACATGTATAGGCAAAAGGGCCAACCTATGCGATCCATGATCAACAGTAGCAGAGTGACAATGGACATGGAGTAGGTAGCTTCGAAGGTTGAGCAGACTCAAATGGAGCTTGACCTCAGAGGGAGTCAATGGATTCAGAGGGAGTTCGACATCAGAAGGAGTTGGTGGATTCAAAGGGAGTCAACAGGCTCAAAGGGAGAGTCATCCATTCAGAGGGAGCCAACCTTCAGGTCCAGATGGGAGAGAGGCATCTTCCAAGACTGTCAGGAGGGTGTCATGGGTTGAGATGGCCAGGCAGGATGCTCAGAAGCGAGAGGCTTCTAGGAGCAGGGTGTCTTCCAGGGAGGGATCATGCCAGACAACATGACTTGCTTCAGTGACCAAGGGTGCATCCAGTCACGAGGATTGGAGAGCAGGTTTGCTTCAGTGACAGAGGGGGAAACCAATTAGGTGGATTGGAGAGCAGCTGTGGTAGCGGATCCAGTGTAGGAGACAAACCTACTCCCAGGTGATTGTAAAGTGCAGTGAGAATACCTCCCTCGCTAAGAGGGAGTGTTGAATTTTTGTAGCTTCGGTAGGTATTCTCACGTGGCCTAGGTGTCAAGCACGTGAGAATCATCGTGCAAAATCTATTGAGAAGGGAATGCCTTTTATGGTTTAACACAATCATCATTAACAAGAAATATGAGGAAGAAAAGCTGCTATAGAGACAGTTCTCACTTAAATTTACTAAAACTAAATTGCATTTTGCCTGTGTGTAGCAGCCAATAATGGAATGTCACTCTACCCTTTTTAAAATTGCTCGAGCTTTTTCAGAATTGGTGTGTAAGGGGTGTGCATAATACTATATAGTATAGCTTGTTATACTTACATGCTTAAAGCAACTACAAATGTTTATGATGAATTCTAATATATATATATTATAGCCATCCCCAACCCACCATCCCTTGAAAAATTTGGGGGTATATATATATATATCATTTCCATCCCCAACCTGCCGTCCCTTGAAAAATTTGGGGGTGCACTTTAGCCATCCCGTGGATGCTTCCCCACTGTTCCCCAGTCCCAAAAACCAATGCATCATAGAAGGATCCATTTACCTGGCGGATCCTATGCAGATCTGGGTGAATCTGTATCTGAAATGTAGATCTGTGGATCTAACCTCAAGCCCTCGTGGATCCAGTAACACAGGTTTTAACGTGAAACTTCACCTCTACATTTTTTTCTTTAGAAGGGAAGCTTGCATTTCATGTACTATTTAATGGTTCATGTTTCTTTAATGCTTTTTAGTATCAATATTTGTTTATTTAAAACTTGTAGGATCTGTTAATGGTTTCTGATGAATAGATCCTTTTGAGAAAGTTCATAGAAATTTGTCGATGCCAAATGGAAAGAAACATTTCAAAGGATGTTGCCAATTTCATACCTTTCTATTTGCACTGTTATGACCACATGTACCTATTTGTGATATGTGTGGATATTATTTCTCAAAACCTTATGACATGTTATATGCCATGTCAAACTGAGACCGATTAATTGATATGCGTGGTCCCCTGTAAGGAAAATTTTCGTTGTTTGTAAATCTATCTGGTCAGTTTGTAAAGTATATTTGAACTCTATCTCAAGTTTCAACTTCCTTTCAGAAGTTGCTATGGTTAAAGTAATTCTAGATTGTCTTGATGATACAATGTGAGGATTGGATAGTATACAGTTAGAGAAGGTTTTGTTACTTTCAATTGCTTTAAGACACAATATCAGATGCAGATTAAATATATGGAATGTAATCACAAATATGTCGCTTATGAATGGTATTTTATGAGATCATCAGGTATGTTGATGTGATCCTTCAGTTGATAGACAAGGCAGGTGATTTCATAAGTGATGACATATGGTTTCGAGTGGTCCAGTTCGTCACAAACAACGAAGACTTGCAGGTGTATCATCTATGCCATGACTGCTGTTTTGAGATTGATTTTTATTTGATTTCTAGATGGAGTGACTTTTTAGTTTTTGAGATGCTTATGCAAGTTGTTGCTCCTACAGCCATATGCTGCAGCAAAGGCTCGAGAGTACCTTGACAAGCCCGCTGTGCATGAAACCATGGTGAAGGTGAGGAATGCAGGGAGATTGTTTTGTTTATAAACATACAGATATACATGGAATAATTCAAGTGATCATCAAGTTAAGTTGACTGATTATAGATGCAGTCAGACATCTGCAGAATAAATTAATTATGTCATTCATAGATATTTCCAAAATTGAAACTTTGTTCTTTGTGCAGCCTGTAACTGTAATGCTTTTGATAGAGTAGCATTAAAAGATGCTTTTGCACTCCCATTATGCACATAGACTGGATGTACTTCTGATTCCCCTTGACTTTCTTACTGTGGTCATTCATTGGACATTGATAAAATGATCTTAGCTTAGCTTATTATCTTGGAGTGAAAAACATGTAGACATTCAAAGGAATAAACAAATAACGAAATTGTATTAATGTCCAAGCTTGATAATGTTGTCATTTTGACTAGTAAATCGTGAAGACATTAAGTCGAACTGACTAAGTATAGATACTGGTCAGAGTTGTGCAGAAGAAACTAATTCTTCCTTCATAGATAATTCTAAAAATGAATTTTGTTGATATTGCTTCCTGTAATTATAGTTCTGCTGTACAGTCTTGGAATGACAAAGCATGAAGGAATTAGAAGAAATAAATAGATTAAGAAATTGTATGTGTCCAAGGTTGTTGTCAATGTGACCAATAAATTATGAATGCGTTACAGTTTCAAGGGAGTGTATTAATCATCTTCATTCACAAAGTGTTGAAATGGGAGAATAAAGGAACAGACCTATACAATTAAAATTTAACACCTCAAAAAATGAACCTAAGGTGACTGCTTGAAGGATGTCGCATTGTGTGAAAATGTTCAATAGATGCATATGCTAATGTGTAATTTAAGCAGAATCAATCATCATGTGCATCATCCACAACTATAGATGCACCCATTGTGTGGTTAATATCTATTATGGCAATAACACACTAGAAGGCCATCCAGTGAAGTCGCATTGCATTATATAGGTTGGGTGTTTGTAGTTGCTTCTGCTAGCATATTGTCCTTGTAATTGTGAGTCCAAGCTTTCTTGCAGTAAATAAAATGGTGATAAACTGGACAGATTTTGGTATACATTCTGCTCTCTTTCTTGTGGATCTAAACTCTACCAGGTGTGAATCTTTGGGTAATGTCTAGTATCTTGTGGAGTGCTAAATTTTGTCGAGGGTCCTTTTTTGCTTGGGTCATGAAACAACACATCAATTGAATGATGTAACAAGATGATTCATTCTTTGTCTTTTGGGCTCTCTAAACAATGCTTCCTGCAATATAAAAATATTTCGAAGAAGAGGTTTTGCATTTGAGACAAGGGGTCTCTTTATTGTTACCGACTAATTGGTTTTATTGACCTTTAATTTCATGCTAGATGAGGTATCAAAAGACAATGGATTTTGAATTTCTAGGTCAACAATGCATTCTTGTTGCTTGTCTCCCTTTACGTTTCTCGTCTTCAATGTTTCTCCCTTTTACTATTAATAGAAACTATTGAGGTCTTGTGTTTTATTGTGTCATGTTATGTTAGGACACATCACATCACTTAGTAACCTCTTGTCTCATTATGTGTATATTGTGTTTTTCACCAAGCTGTTATAACTATTGATTTGAGGCCTTGATGACGCACTGATTAGAATTGGTGTACTGTTAACCTGTGTTACCGGATCCGCGGGGGTGGGCGCAGGATCCGCGGTTCCGCGGATCCGGATCCGGATTCGTCTGGATCCGCGTAGGATCCGCCAGCAGCATGATTCTATGTTATTCGGAAACACATGCTGCGTGTTGGAGCCGTTTCGCTCAGTTCAAAGGCGGATCCGACAATAAATAACCCCAGTTACCCCACCACGCACGGATACCCAGGGCTTTAGCTTTTGGCGCTTTATTTTAGGGCGAGTTTTTTGGCGTTTTGGCGTTTTCTATTAGTGTTTTAACACTTCTCTAAACCTATGACCCTACCCCACTTTCGAAACGCAGCAACTGTTCCGACTTTCGAGGGATTTCTGACAGTTGAGCGAGTTTTCAACTTTCGATTTTTCAAGAGAGTTTGGGCTGGCGAATGAATGTTGAGCAATTGTGCTAAGTGCTGACTGTGTAGCAGAGTTCAGGCTGGCGACTGTTTAGGAATCGATGGAGAGTTCGGGTCGGCAACTGTTCGAGAATCAACGGAGAGTTCAGGAAACTTCCAATAGAGTTTACTGTTTGGGATAGTATTTTTATTTTATTTTATTAAATTAATTTAAATATAGTGCTAGTTCGAACTATTATTACTATTAGTGCTAGTTAGAACATTATTAATTTAAATTTTATTTAAAAGTTAGAACCACCATGTAACTATTTAGTATTTTTAATAAAATCATAAATAGCATGGCGTAAAGCAAGTCTTAATAATATTAATTATTAATTAATAATTAACAATTAATAAAATAAGTCCTAAGTATTAATTAATAATTAATACTTTTACATATTACTATTTCTGTCTTGTTAATAATAATAATAATAATCTATTTATATGGTCATATACATATCCTACCCCCTTTGGATTTGAACCTGTGACCTCCAAGGAAAAAACACATGCTCTTAACATCATTTCAATTTTCAGTGTTCAAATTTATAAATTATCTAATGATTTCAGTTCTAATGTTGTGACTCATGAATGGTTTTGATTCTGAATTTGGAATATGTTTTTTAAAATATTATTATATATTTGTGTACTTGACGTATCCTCGCCATATCCGGATCCTGGCTTTTCAAAAATCTGGCGGATCTGGATCCGTTTCCGTATCCTGGTAACTTAGCTGTTAACCATGAACAAAAAAAATCCATGAACCTGAACATAGAAAACTCCTATTTCAAGGATCAAAGCCATTCATAAATTTGAAAATATACCAATGTTCCACCAAGTGTCCAAGATAGGGGGACTTGGGAACAAGGAAATGTTTAGTTTCCCCAAAACGGGTACGTGGGGAAACATTTTCCCCCACTAAGTTTCCTTGTCTTGGAAATGTGGGAAGCGTGGGGGATGTGCCCCCAACTTGGGGGAAGCATGCTATGTAAACATTGACATGGTATGTAAGCATTTCAAACATTCATGATATGCATATGTTGCACACATACATGGCATGCATACATTGCACCTTTGTCACAAGGGTATGCATATCTAAGGGCAGTATTCGGGTACCCAATACAGTTACATGTCCCCCGTACTCCGTACGGGCATAGTACATACTCCTAAGTACCTTGATGAACCTCAAAGTGCCCTTCCCCAAATTGGATATGTACCTTGATTTTGGGTACGGTACCTCAATTTTGGGTACTTCAAAACCACTTTATGATAAGAAAAACCTTGAAGTACACTATGCTTGACTGTGATGATTGCATGGAGTGAATGTTGAGCAAAGATATAATTCTAATTGATGATGATGATGATGCAACGGTAGAGAACATGGTGCCTAAGACTACCATTGCTCAACTATGTTGTCTTTTCATTCTGTGGAAACGTCATTGGGCAATTTTTGAATGTACTTGGTTTAAAATTTAAGACTCAATACTACCAGTCCACTGTTTTTCTATCAACTAATTATGAGAATGATCAATGATGATGTTTACTATTTTTCACATACATAGTTCAGTGTTGAACGTTAGGTGGTGAATGGTGGAATGCTTTGAATAAAAAAATGAATATGAATTATTGCTGATTTACATTAATTTCAGTTCTGTTTTTATTATTATTATTATATATATATATAATATATATATAGTAAATTTGATGTGTACCCTCGACGTACCCTTGTCCCCTTTTTCAAAAAGTGCTGTACTTGTACCCTGGCAACTTAGCATTGCACATATTGAAAACCCTGAAATGCAAACCTATGGAAATCTCAAATTGGTGTGTTTGAGGGGGGGGGGTTCATCTATTGGTGAAAGTTAGGGTTTTAGGGTCCCATGCTTTTGTTTTTTTAATGTTAATTTTTTAATTTGTTTTTTTATTTAAAGAAAGGGAAGTTTTTTTGAGGATCGACCAACAATCTTATTCCAGCAGACTGGATATATCTCTTAGGGAATCCTATGGAGGATCTTTGATGTTTCAATCGGGAAAAGGATCCTTGACTTTAATGTGGATATGTAGCCGGATTTGTTTCCGATCCGTTAAAATACAGATCCTAGATCTAGCCCAAGCAGACCCCTAAATTAGATTAAACAGGTTGATCTGAATTCTAAACGAAAGTCTTAGATTACCTTTCATCGGAATCTTCCTTTCAGAATCTTCTTGATCTTTGAAGTTTGGTGATGTCCACTCACGAGTCACAACTAACTTTGTTGTCATCTTCTTCATCATTACCTTACTCTTGAAATTTTCCTTCCTGACTTGAACTGCTCGTTTCTCCTACCTTCTTGCCTTTCTCTTCAGTAGGCTATGATACTCTAAGAGGACCCACTTTTGGCTTCTTACCACTCCATACTTCTTTAGATGTGATTTTTCTCACTGATTTTGTTAGTCTTCTTTAAATAAATACATTGCTTCAGGCCACAATTCATTTGTCAGAGTTTTGCCCTCAATCATTATTCTTGTCATATCTATAATCATCCTATTCTTCCTTTCTGAAACACCACTTTGTTAAGGAGTATGAGAGTAAGTCAGGTGTCTATGGATGCCATGGGATTTTTAGTATCTAGAAAAGCTTTGGATTTGTATTCACCTCCACTATTTATATTGAGTACTTTGATCTTGTTCCCACTTTATATTTCCACCAAAGACATGAAATCATCAACAAATATCATAAATTGTAAGAGGAAGTTGAGCCTTTCCCATAGAAATAGAGAGGCATTTCCTTTCATTTGATCGTCACAACTTAAGGGAGAAATCCCTTAAGAGGTATGAAGTTTTCAGAAATTTCTTGGAGCATTTTTTGTCTTGATTTGGTGTCTTGGATGGAGGATTAAGGAATTTTGTGGATGGATGATTTTTGTGGATGCTTTTCTTGTTTTGGTGGACCTTTCATGAAAATATGGTTTCTTCATGCATAGCGACTTGGTTGAGTAAGTCTTCTTCTTCAAGTTTAAGTGTTGGTTCTCGGAATATTTTGGTTATGCTCTATTATAGACATAATAGTTGCATATTGTCTTTATCTTCTCGGACAAATTCTGCTAGAAACCCTAAGGAAGGGTTACAAGTCGATATCCCCTTCCCTTGTTGGTCTATCTAAATCTGTTGAAGCATAAAGAGGTCTAAGGATTATAAGTCGATATCCCCTTAGCCTTGATCTTGATGTTGAAACCTAGGGTCTATAAGTCGATAGACTCTAGGGTTTGGCCTAGTTCCATTGGATCTTGTTGCTAGACGTTGGAGAAGAAGAAAACAACACCTAGGGTTTATAAGTCAATAATCCTTAGGGTTTGTTCTCTGGAAGGTTTGGCTTGGGTTTATAAGTCGATAACCCTAAGTTTTCATCTTCAAGCTTTTGCTTGCCTTTAGCAAGCTCCCATCTTCTCGTTTTGATTCCATTTGCCCAATGAAAAGACACTGTCCTCCAGACCTCCAAGTACTTTCTTTCAAACTCTAAAGCTACCCAATACCATTTTGCTTGGACTTCACTCTCCACATCATCTTGAGCTTCCTTGCCCTAAGTCTTAGCAATCTTAATCCAAAGAAACCCCCTTGCCTCCTTGAGCCGGAGGAGAGCTGGCCTGAAGTGAAAGAGGGTTGGTGAGGTGACAATGGCCTTCCATCTCAGTTACGCAGGATTGCACTTGAGCTTTTGAACTTTAGCTCAATAAGTGCGAATTTGTGCAATAACAGGACTGCTGCATTGTCTAAGAAGGTCGTTTGGAGAGTAGCAAGGGTTGAGGGACCCTTGCCATGTAAGCCTGGGAGGAATCCTGGGGTGAGAGCTTGATCGAGGAGCTCCAACACTCCTATCACCCAAAGCTGGGGAAAGAAACATCAAATCAATGACTAGCTATTCAACAAAGCATGGAGACTAGTACGCTAGACTGAAGGAGTATGTCTGTAGCTCTGGGACCTCCTACAACTACACTGTCGACTGGTCCTGTGACATCCATCTTGTGCTCTAGGGTGGTAGTCTAAATCTCACTGCTCTGATAACTGAAGAAGTCTGAGTCTGAATCTCTGGGTGTTGTTTGCTTCCCTGAGCAGGCTGAGCAACAGGGAAGAAAGAAGTGATCATCGAGGAAGAATCTGGACGACAAGGACCCACACATGGCCTGTGATCTGAAACCAAGAACCTCCCTCATAAAAAGAGCTAAACATCTCTGATCTGGGAACCAAAAGAATGTGGAGAGGGACCCATCTGAATCTTGGTAAAGGCAGTAGAACCTTCCCTAGATCTCTTGGTAAATGAGGCATCTGAAGATGAGGTGATCCTCCGACTCTGCCCCCTGTAGGTTTCAAAGCTGGCAGATCCTATTTGGATGAGAATAGATTGTTTGATTATTCAGTGATACAATTGCTTATTACATAGTAAGAGGAGGACTATGTTATGTAACTCTTGAATACCAAACTGTCTAATTTCTCAATATTCATTAAGTTATGATTACATCACTTTATAAACGAACTCTACCTAAGTTATTAGTGATGACTTTACTACATGACAAAAGTACAGCTAAGTGCTAATTATGACCATTACATCTAATAGAGGCAAATTATTAAGCATGGCAATGACTAAATCCTGTTTTCAGTTATATAATGATCTGCAATCAACTGCTATATCAAATATTTTTTCTACTGTTTGAATAAGCACTCATGATTTACAAAGTTTAAAATGCAGCAATAGGGGCAGTAAAATGAATTGCTGGTCAATAGTGCAAACTTTTGTTTGTTACATGCATAAGTGCTTATCTGTGTTAATTTATTTTAGCAATATTTGAAAATGCTTATCTGTGTAATGTTTCCTCCTTTCCACTACTTAAGTTTTATTAGATTGTTAGTAATTTCTAGGGAAGTAGACATCAGTTATTCAAAATCCACCTATGATATATACTATTCTAGCCCCTTGAGCCAAATATTCATGCTTACTTACAGGTTGGTGCATATCTACTCGGAGAGTATAGTCACCTCTTAGCCAGAAGACCTGGTTGCAGCCCAAAGGAAATATTTTCTATCATTCACGACAAACTTCCAACTGTGTCGTAAGTTTGTTTGGTTTTTTGAGATGGTTTATTGTTTTCATCTTCTTATTTTCCTGGTAACTGTCAAAGCAACTAAAATATAATTTATGGCTGCCCTCCTAATACTTATAATGTTGGATGCAGAATCCCCACTGTTGCACTTCTTCTTTCAACATATGCAAAGATACTGATGCACACGCAACCTCCAGATCCAGAATTGCAAGAACACGTCTGGGCAGTTTTTAGCAAGTAAGTCTAACTTTGCTTGAGGCCTTACTTTCTTTTCAACCTTGGTCTGTTTCTCTTGTATCATGTTGCAGAGGCCTTTTTTATTTGTAAATTAATCGTATCAGGTTTCTGCAGATCTCCCAAATTCTAAACTATTTGTTTGTAGCACAAGAGTTAACAAACATGTAATCTTAATGGGTGTACAGGTATGAAAGCTATATTGATGTAGAAATACAACAACGAGCAGTGGAATATTTTGCTTTAAGTCAGAAAGGATCAGTACTGATGGACATATTGGCTGAAATGCCCAAATTTCCCGAACGCCAGGTATGATGGAGATTGCAAAACGTTTTAATCCATGGTGTTAACTTGTGTGCTATATATCCATCATTGAAAAGGCTTTAGGGGATATTATGTGCCATATTTTTGAATGCATTAGAATGCCCTGTATCAAAATGGGGTGCCAGTTGAACTTGCTATTGAAGTTTATCACATTTTTGTCAGTCTGCATTATTGAGGAGAGCAGAAGATACAGAGGGTGATGCAGCTGAGCTCAGTGCTACGAAATTGCGATTGCAGCAGCAAATGTCAAATGCACTGGTTGTTGTTTCAGATCAGCGACCTGCTAATGGATCTCTACCTACCGGGAAGATAAAGATGCCTGTAGCATCTCATAGTATGGTAAGAAATTTGACATTACCTTAATTCTTCGTGGAATGATAAGGCACACCTTGACACCCAAGCAGGAACCATTTTTTCGAATTTATAATGGAACTATCACTAAGCTATACTTGCATGATCTCATATTTTTATCTCTACAGGAAATTACTGTAGTAGAGCCAGCAATCCAGCAGGCTAATGGGGTCATTTCGAATCCGGATTCTCTAACTGTACCAGCAACAGCTGACCTCCTAGTCGATCTTCTGGGTCCACTTGCTATTGAAGCTCCTCCCGGTCCAGTTGATTCATCTCAACCTAGTTCTTTTTTGGCAATGGGAAGTCCAACTGGAGCTTCAGATCCTTTAGCAGTTGCAATCCTTGGTGAAGAATCAACTTCAGTCCAGGTATATATGCTTTTGATAGTGCAGATTTGTGAAGCATAGTTGTAGATCACAATCATCTTTCTGATAGAAGTTATATTCTAAACTATCAAATTATCTCTTTCTGTAGTTTGGTAGAGTCATCCCTTTGCCTTCATAAGTTCCGAGTAATGAAAGAAATTCTTCAGATGTTTTCATGCAAATGTACTACTATAGCTTATTTTGGATATAAAGATCACATTTTCATGTAGAGTATGGTGTCAAGTAGAGTCTGGATGATTACTGTATTTTGAAAATCAAGTGTTTAGTTGATTAGAAATAAAACAAGGGAGAAGAGGTTGGACAGAGTGTCTTATTAAAACCATATTGTCTATGTTCTTGTTAATTTTAGTGTGCACACACATACATGAAAAACACACAATAACAAAGACTGTATGAAACATTAATTTTATGAATGATGCAGCAATAATACATCACACACTCTCACATACATCATCCCAGGTTACACATTATGATATTATCATATTTGTAATGTCCTCAGGAAGTTAATGTCCCAAGAATATACAACACACTGGACATGCGACATGCAGGGCTAGGAGGGCATGTCTTGTTTCTCATCGCTCTCAGCATAGGGTACTTTGGCTTTTTGGTTTACATAAAATGGTGCTGAAGTACCCAGAATCAGGGTGCTGAACCCAAAATCTAGGTATGTCTCCAAATTGGGCAGGGTATTTCAGGGTACTTCGAGGTTTGTCAGGGTACATAAGGGTACTTTTTGGTATGCAATCATGCCTGTACCAAGTACCCAATTCCCACCCCCACGTGTGTACCCCTGTAACATAGGAATTTTTATTTATTATTGAAGTCTGATAGGCACCCCACCAGCTATCTCTTGCAAGGCTTTGTTAGAGGTCTTGTTGTTTATGATTGCTCATAGCAGGATATTATTTGCCAGTCTTTGGGGAATTTATATTCGTGGCTGATGTACAAGATGGCTAATCTCTTCTTCGGACTATATCTTATTACTGAATATTGTGACACTGAGGCCTACAATGCTAGATTTTTGGTGATACTATAATATCTTTTTCTCCTATTTTAGTATTACTAAGGGTTTCATCTTGAACATTTCTTTGTGATGAGATACCCCAGGCCTCCCTTTTCCCAAATTGTATATCACAAAATCATATCCCCACTATCTTGTATTTTTCTGAAATTCCACACTTTAGCTGCATTTTTTAGGTTGGCATACACACTTTTAAAATGTATGTTGTACACTATGCTTATACTGGAGTAGCTAACCGGATTGGAAACAACTCAGCATAAGGTATAGCATCAGAACTGGGAACTGAAGATGGTCGGAGATAGCATTGGTTAAACATTACCTTGGATATTTATAGATCAGGGAAATTAGTTATAAATAATATGCCCTTTCCAAATGTCACACAATTGTATATGGATTAATTTAAAGAAATGACAAAACTATTGATAAGCAAACTGTACTAAGATCCGAGATCCAGATAGGCTTGAATGTAGATAAATAACAATAGAGACAATTCCTTTTGGTTTTGTCATAAGAATCTCATGTATTCATTCCTTTGAAATACAGAAACATTTCCTTCCTAATTAGTTTTTAAAGCTCTACATATGCATGAACGGGAAGTGGCATACTGTATCTTCATTCTGGTCTTAGTGTACTGCAACTTAAAACATGGTATAAGTTCTTACCCATGAATATCTGCATGATGCAGCCAATTGGGAGCATTACTGAGCGTTTTCAAGGTTTATGCCTAAAAGATAGTGGGGTCCTTTATGAAGACCCCTTTATTCAGGTATTTCTTCTGATACATGATTCTCTGTTTCTTGTAATAGATGTTCCAGCAAGCTTGTTGCATCATGTGATTGTTACATAAGATATAAATACAGGCAATTTTATACGAAATTTTCAATAATAAATTTTTCTTAGTATGTTGCTATTAAGTTTGGAACTCAAGGGATGAAAAGGCAATAGAACATCTATAATTACCTTTGCTATCTGTCTAAACGAAAAATTGCGACTTAGTGTTGCTGAAAATTGCGACTTTGGAAGGAGCAGTTGTATAACTTTGTTATAGTCAGTCCCTTAAAGATACAGTTTTTCTGTTGCTTTGAGTTGAAATTTCTGAAGAGAAAATTATATTAATGCAAGTAGTAGAAATGAATGATAGAATTGCGTGACTGGTCAAAATTTCTACACATCGACAATTCATCTTTACCTTATGAATAGAGCTTAGTATTTGTTAATGAGTTCCAATCAGTCAAATATTTTAGCTATTAAGCATATGTTACCGGATCCCTGAGGCCAGGGGGCTGGATCCGCAGGGTGACGCCCAATGCCAAACTTAAAAGTGTGCCGTGTTATGGGATAATAAATGGATCACAAATTTTCAACAATGGTGGACTTTACGATAGACAAGACAAAGGATTTTCTCAGGTTATGATAATAACTGTATTACTTGGCCGGCAAAGGTTTTTCCAACAGTTGACAGCTATAATGCATATGCTTTATTAAAGGTAAAGTTAATATATTAAAGCGTATTAACTTTAGTAACCTTTTATATATTTAATATAGTTAACTTAAAATCATAGAATAATTAATGTTTAACTTGTATAATTAATGTTAAATACTTATAGATGATACATTAATTATATATATATATATATATATATATATATATATAAAGTTATATATTAAAAATTTGTGTATATTTTAAATTTGTGTTATATATTAAAAATTTGTGTATATTTTCCATTTCCCTGCCGTATCCAGATCCTGGCTTTTAAAAAAACTGGCGGATCCAGATCCGGATTTGAATCCTGGTAACTTCGTATTAAGCTTTGCTTTGACTACAAAAAAAGAAAAGGTATACTTATTACTAAATTCAGATTCCAGTATAAGGTGGTGTCATAGCCACTGAAGGAAAACTTGTCATCCAGGGGAATGTGATCAAAACATGTGCTCAAGAGCATTTACAGATTTACCTGGATATTTGAATCCTCTACAGTTTCAAATAGGACTGGAAATATCTGTAAATCAGGATATCATGTGTGGTGGTAGGTTTTTCACGAGCTCCAGTAGAAAAAATAATATCTTTATGGCACTGGGTGGCACCCATGACTGTCACTGGTTGAGCCAGAAACTACACCTCACAAAAAAAGTGGGTCTAAAAAATCTAACAGCCTGGAACCCCACTTGCATACGAGAGCCTCTAAAGAATGTTCCAATAGGTCTATAGCATGATAGGCCTTTGATAAGGGAATCCTTTGAAACTTGATTGTCCCTGACTGTACTGGACCACGGAACTCTCGTATTCAGGAACATAACTGGATTGTTGTTTTCAATAGCCCATGTTTTCTTCCAATCAGTAATCAAGTGTGCTTCGAAACAGGCTCTTTATATAGGCATAGCCATCATAGTAATGTGGAACGGAGTCATGAACAAGGGATATCCTACTGTGGTTAAGTAAGCTTGGATTTGGGAAGGCATCACAAAGGCAACAACCACAATAAATTGACACCCACAAAGCACAGATACACCTCTCAGCTAAGTCACCTGACACGATGACATGGGATACGGAGGACACGGAAATACGAGTGTCCGACACATGAAATTTTGACCTCGACAACAGGACACGGAGGAC
>JZKD02S1656512.1:110399-122583 GCA_000966675.3 Picea glauca
GGTTCAACGAATCATGTTTCATAGCCTCTCAGTGATTTTGGTACTAGAAACGTGCTATGAGAAACAATAACACTGCTATGGGTCTTAAAACCTTCCTAAACTTCAATATCACCCTGTAATATACTAATATATGAAGCAAAAAACAGTTAGGGTGTAATGTCCCCATTTTTGGTTTCCCCTGTTCTACAGTCGGAAACAATTTCCGAGGCTTTTATTAGCCCAGACAAAAGGGTGAGGTTATGTTATCGGTGAGTTCGGAGGATTTGGAGGAGTTATTATGAGGCCCAACCTAGTCTATTTACCATCTTTCATCATCAGGATAAGTTCCGCATAGTTTGTTCTTGGTTCCATGGCATTCCAACAATTCTCGTAATTTGTGGTTATTATTGAGTATAATTTAATTAAATGCACTAATGGTGTTGGTTGGATCATATTATCTGAGGGAATACCTTAGTGTAATAGCTCATTGGAATCGGGACAAAAATATCTAAAGGTTGGGATGATGAGAAAGTGAATTCCGACGTCCGGGAATGGCTTAAAAGTCAAATAATCACTTTTCGACATTAAAAGGGGTTAAAAAGGGTTATAAAGTGAAAAGAAAAGGGGAATAAAGGGTCATGTGGATAAAGTCAAAGGGGAAAGATCTAGAAGGGGCATGGAGAAGTATTAAGGAAGGGTAGTACTTCACCTTCCTCATTATGATTTGCTCTCTTATTTTGAAGTGCTCTTGAGAGCCAAGTTTTCGTTGGGGTTTCGTCAAAACCCTTCCATTGTGGTTTAGTTTCGGTGGTGCAATATCCACCCTAGCTAGACAAAGAGGGGGAATCCATCCGAGATTTCCATTGGAGCTCTATCTTGTGATTTGTCTTCAGTCTATTGGTGCAACGATTTGCTTGGGAGGATCGTTGGCTTGCTTGGAGAGCCGATTTGTCTAATTGCAGGAGCCATGGAGGAGCTTGGCACTTTGTGTGGCCGAGAGGGTTTATTGAAGGGTAGATTTCATCCTCGACAAAACCGAGAGGGCTCATGAGGGTTCCTTAAGTAGGCCGTGAGGGCAAGGGCAGGCTGCAGGCTGTTCTGAAAGGGCTGCAGGGTGAGTAGGTGTCGCGGGGGTACCTTAAGAGGGGTCGAGCCACCTCTTTTACAGGCCACGAGGTATAGGAAGGGCCGCAAGTGTATGCTACAGGCCGAGGGACATAGGAGGAGAGTCGTGGGCTCTTGATAACCGAATGGTGAAGGTTTGAGGAGGGGTCGAGTGCCATACCAGTTGAACAAAGAAGATTGGAGAAGGCAACGAGCTGTTTGGAAAGTCTTTTAACAGTGGGGAGCAACCATTGAGGAGATAATGACATCATTTCCAGGTTTTGATAGTTATTGTGTGTTTAATTAAAACATTACAACTGCTACAACAACCACTAGAGATTGTATTGTATTGGTGTTTCGATTCATAATAAAGATGCCCATATTGTCTCTTCTATTCCCTGAGTACATTAGATGCATGCAATATGTTTGACGAAATATCTTTTGTTAGAACACATGCAAATTGTTTGTGAAAAGTTGTCAATCAACATTAAACATTGTTTTGCAAAGTACTTGACAAAAATACATAACCAAAACACAACATAAACATAATATCCTAGCCTAGCTCTATTGGGGATATTACAGTGGTATCAGAGCGTTGTATCCTCCCAGACTGAAGGGTATTCAACGAGAGAAATTTCAGATGGCAAATCAGTGGGCGTACCAATGGGCGCAAGATGAGGAGTTTATAGATTGTTTGAGGGAGTATATGGTGCTTGGTGAGGCATTCTACACAACCATGACATTCAAATAATTTTGCATCATCAAACACCCTGAGTGGTATGAGCCCCAATTAGCAGCGGATGAGGATTCCTTTAAAAGCACAAGGCAAAAATTGAAGGAGCCTGGAGGAAAGATTGACCTTTTGGATAAGCATGCAACTATTTATGATAGGGATGTGTGCAATGAGGATGATAGGGAAGCAATCCTTGATACACCATTAGCATTGACCTATGAGGGTAATGACATTAGCATATGTGATGGATAGGATAATAGCCCATGTGATACAGTTTCCCGATCAACGTCAACACCTTATCATTGTTATGATGACTATTTGGGTGTGAGTACACCTAAGTATGATGATGACTTAGTGTTGGAAGAGTTACCTTTGGAGGTTGATCTCCCTTCTCAGGAGTTATTTATAAAGGAAAAAATCGATTTTGGGAAGTGCGAGGAAGAAGAAAAATAAAAAAAATTGATTGAGGAGGATTGTTCCCATGAGCCACATCATTGGACAGGACAATTGAAGGTAAGCGAAGACAAAATTGTGACATCCATGAGACATTTTGATGACACGCACGCATTGGTGGTAGATTGTTGTTGGAGAGCTTCAGGGTCACATGATAGCTTGGGAGAAGAGCCACCCCTTGCAGATTTTCAAGCACTTAGAGAAGTAGTGGTAGTAATGAAGTCTAACTACCTACACTTACTTTTTGATAGAGATCATCTTCTCACGCTTGGTGAGATGTACCATGATGCACTTAAAGGAAAGGAGGAGGAAGTTGACAGACTTACCCAGGAGCTCAAGATTACCCAGGATTCCTTGAAGAGCACGCAAAAGGCCCTTTTAGAATCAAAGATGCAGGTTGAGTAACTTTCTGTGGAGTTGAGTTGGGTACATCCCTCATCCTCCACATCAGACAATCGGTCATATATGGCAGCCATATTGCAGGAGGATGTGAGTGGCATTTATTATTTGATGTAGGAACCTCGTGTGATGGTTGAACATGAGGAGCATTCAGGTTTGCAGGGGTTTGTAGAGAGGTATGACCCAAAGGTTTCTAATTATGCACATGTTTTGCATTATGGGAATCAAGAGTCACTTCTTTTGGAGAGCCCATTGAAGGCTCAAGTCATGGCCACTGATAAGACAACTCAACATATACCTTGTGGACCAACCAACAAGGAAGAATATGCATCCATGGATTGTGGGGACGAGTATATTACAAATAAGGACACATCCATTTGGGATCCAAGTTCAACTGACACTAGTGTAGTGATTGATACAGTGACACATACGGGATACAAAATGATATGCAGTGGTATACAACAATATGCAATGGTGTGCAGTGGTATGCAGAGGAGTACAGTGGTACACAATGGGATACAATGGAGTTCAGGGGAGAGTCATACTCTTACTTGATGGAGCATAGAGGGTCCAGAGGAGGACAATCCACTCTTTTGCGACAATACATGGACTTTGGAGGCCGTACTCTCATCAACATTAGTGTTTTTGATGATGGAAGGATTATGGTTGACCATCCCTATGAGGAGACGCCTTTGAAGGCATGCGATGGTATGGGAGTAGCGTGTAGTCTGGGTGACTATTCAGATAGTCCAGTAGCACATAAGGATGAGTTCCATGGAGCGATACACTCCTTGAAGATTGATCTTCGATTGGAATATCACTAGGGCAGGGTCAGTGAGGAGGATACTCACATGATTGTTCTTAGGTATCCTTATGAGTTTTTGGTCATGCCCTTGGGATTGAGCAACACACCTACCACTTATCAGATTTTCCTACAGTTGCAGAGGTTTATGTTTTTGTTCTTTGATGCTCTCAGTATATACAATAGGACATGGGAGGATCCCTTGAGACAGTTGGATGAGACATGGGGCATTATAGACACGACAAAGAGTTCTTATTTAGGGCATGTGGTTAGTGCATAGGATGACATGGATAGATTGAGGGATGACATGATCTACTATAGAGGTGACACATATTTAGTCCCTGAGGCCACACTTAGGGAGATGATCATGAGGGCAATGCATGATACACCTTTAGTAGGATTTCCCGGGGACTTGTATGAGAATGAGGTACCATAGATGGCAGAGCTACTTACAGGAAGGTGTCTAGACTGTAGGCATTGTTGGAATACATTATCAGGAGTAGGGATAGAAGATTTCTCTATGCGGTTTGGTAGGAGCAGGGAAGATTAGCATGCACAGAGTTGATTCCTAGTATCTGGTTTTCATTAGTTGATTGCATACAGGGATCAGAGACGAGGTTCGGCTGGATTCCAATAGTTATCAGTATGGCACAATAGCAGTCAGTAGGAATTGGAAGTGGTTGAATTCCAAATTGGCTACGGGATCCAGGGATTCATTTGACTGATAGTTTGCTTCGGATTGTGGTGTTGACCAGCAGAGCGTTGACAATGTTTGTTCTGCTTTATTTTTGGGACGCTAGTAGAGGGGTTGATACCTATCCTATGTGGCAGGACAAATTTTCTCTTCTGATATCCAAGATCGAGTCCGACAGTGGATTTGCAGACTTTGGCTTCACGGAGATACCTATGCAGGTTAAGATTCTTGATAGTGGGTTCAACTCCTATAGGTCTTTCAGTGTGGGATTCCAGGAGAGGAGGATGCAGATTGGACATGTTGGTCTAACGGTTATGATTAGAGTGGTGCAACGTCAACATGGTGGTTCCTTTTGGAGATTAGCTTGGGACCTTGGTATTACATGGCTGGACAGTCCAACGATTGATAGAGATGAGAGGATCTTTATCAAGGAAAATCACTTAGATTTTCCATGGGCTTCAGTCTAGAGGAGGGCGTTTCACTTTTCAGTGATTCGATGAGAGTTTGTAGCACCTCACTTTGGCGGAAGTATGTTCAGTTGGAGGAGGCCATGATTATCTTAGGGAGGTGGTGGAGGCCAGGATCATTTTCTATGATGACCTATTCTTATTTTCAATAGTTTACTCTTGGGGTGCAAGGGATTGGTTCCCTAGTTGAGCAGTTCTTTGAGGAGCTGACCGAGTTTTTGCAGTTTCAAGTTGCTCTACTTATTGGCAGTACTCAGGAAGCCTCTTATGTTAGTACCTTGCCAGACAGTGACTTGAGCAGAGGATACTTCACATCTTCCAGGTTTGGTTTGGGACCCTAGTATCATTTTCAGTTTCAGTCGATGGAGCGTCAGGTTGTGATGGCATTGCTTGAGGACAAGCAACTTAGCAATCTTTGGGAAGGGAGGACTGTAATGTTCCCATTTTTTGGTTTTCCTTGTTCTGCAGTTGGAGATGATTTCCGAGGCTTGTATCAGCCCAGACAAAACGGTGAGGTTATGTTATCCGTGAGTTCAGAGGATTTGGAGGTGTTATATGAGGACCAACCTAGTCCATTTACCATCTTTCATCATCAGGATCAGTTCCACACAGTTTGTTCTTGGTTTCGTGGCATTCTGACGATTCCCGTAATTTGTGGTTATTATTGAGTATAATTTAATTAAATGTACTAATGGTGTTGTTTGGATCATATTATCTGAGGGAATACCTTAGTGTAGTAGCTCGTTGGAACTGGGATGAAAAGATCTAAAGGTTGGGATGATGAGAACGAGATTTTCGATGTTCAGGAATGTCTTAAAAGTCAATTAATCACTTTCTGGCATTAAAAAGGGGTTAAAAAGGGGAATAAGGGTCATGTGGATAAAAGGGGAAAGATCTGGAAGGGGCATGGAGAAGTATAAAGGAAGGGTAGCACTTCACCTTTCTCATTATGATTTGATCTCTTATTTTGGAGTGCTCTTGAGAGCCAAGTTTTCGTTGGGGTTTTGTCAAAACCCTTCCATTGTGGTTTAGTCTCGATGGTGCAATATCCACCCTAGCTATAGACAAAGAGGGGGAATCCATCTAGGATTTCCATTGGAGCTCTATCTTGTGATTTGTCTTCAATCTATTAGTGCAACGATTTGCTTGGGAGGATCGTTGGCTTGCTTGGAGAGCCGATTTGTCTAATTGCAGGAGCCGTGGAGGAGCTTGGCACTTTGTGAGGCCGGGAGGGTTTATTGAAGGGCCAATTTCATCCTCAGAAAAATCGAGAGGGCTTGAGAGGGTTCCTTAAGCAGGCCAGGAGAGGCCATGGGCTGTTCTGGAAGGGCTGTGGGGTGAGGAGGTGTCGCGGGGGTACCTTGAGAGGGGCCGAGCCACCTCTTTTACAGGCCACAAGGTATAGGAAGGCCCGTGAGGGTCTTCTGCAGGCCGGGGGACATAGGAGGAGAGCCGTGGGCTCTTGAGAACCGAGTGGTGAAGGTTTGAGGAGGGGCCGAGTGCCATATCAGCTGAACAGAGAAGATTGGAGAAGGCAGCGAGCTGTTTGGAGAGTCTTTTAACAGTCGGCAGAAGCCATTGAGGAGATAATGGCATCATTTCCAGGTTTTGATTGTTATTGTGTGTTTAATTAAAGCATTACAGCTGCTACAGCAGCCACTAGAGATTGCATTGTATTGGTGTTTCCATTCATAATAAAGATGCCCATATTGTCTATTCTATTCCCTGAGTACATTGGATGCATGCAATATGTTTGACGAAATATCTCTTGTTAGAATACATGCAAACTGTTTGTGAAAATTTGTCAATCAGCATTAAACATTGTTTTGCAAAGTACTTGACAAAAACACACAACTAGAACACAACATAAACATAATATCCTAGCCTAGCTCTATTGGGGATATTACATAGGGAGTGAAATAAAATGCAATGTTGATTTACCTTCTTGCCTATTAGTTGTTGTGGCCAAGCGATCATGGCTGTTCAAATTCAAGCTAGTGTTATAACTTGGAAAAGATAATAACTGTCATCTCTCTCTCCATTTGTCTGAGTCTGCTACTTTGCTTGCAGTCTCATTTTAGGCCTGGGAAACACCATCAGAACTCTTCTTAAAGTTTTTTTATCATTGGAAGAATTAGTTTCTGCAATATTTTATTAATGACTACATGCTTGATTTTAGTGCTGAGATTACATCTCATCAACTGTAGCTTACTACATCTCAAAATAGTTGAGTTTGTATAGGGAATGTAGACAGGAGTGAAACGTCTTTTATAGTTTACATTTACATATACTGTAGATTTCCTCGATGATAGCAAAAAACAGGTTCAGAAATATAAATGTAAATGTTGCTATTTCAAAATGCTTCTAAAGTATGCGGGATGTGTTTAAGGTGATATGCTGCATATGTATAAATTTGTGGAGCTACCAATTTATCTCTGAATCTCTGGTTAATCTCACATAAGAATCTGACTATCAAATTTTCTGTGAATTTCTGGTTAAAGCACATGAACTGACATGAAAGCCTGATAAGTCACTTATCTAATATGGTATTCCATGGTCATGAGTTTTGATTTGACTCGTTCTTAACATCTTACTGAATATATTCTTAAAGGTATGTATGCAATGGAGTAACCTTTCTATTTTCTGTAGCCCTGTTTAATTTCAGTTTATGAATTTATTTAAAATTTAGACATAGATGTTACCTCTGCTTCTGTTTTCTACAGAATTTATTATTATAGACTTAGGTTTTCAGATTTATGTATCTCATAGGAACAGATTCAAAATGCAACTTCAGCTGACTTGTTGGAAAGGGGTCATTTTTATTACTGTAAATCATGAATGCATAATACATATTCTAATTTGTATATTGCTTTTGTTGTGTTCACTTTAATTCGCTGCATGCAATTGTTGATAGAAATGCCTATTGTGTACAGATAGGTTTAAAGGCTGAATGGCGAGCTCATCATGGACGTCTTGTCCTCTTCTTGGGCAACAAGAATACTTCAACACTATCTTTTGTTCAAGCTGTCATTTTGCCCCCCGCACATTTAAAAACGCAGCTTTCACATGTTCCTGATACAATTCCTCCGAGAGCTCAGGTAGGCACAACCATGATGAGATGTAGTAGATGATACATTGATTTGTTCTCTTATAAACAAATTTGATGAGTACCAGAGGCTGTTTGGTCTTGCGGACAATAAATTTCAGTTTTCTCGGTTCTGAAGATCTTTGAGGTTTGTCTATAATAATCTAAACCTCTCATATTGTTGGTGCAGGTGCAGTGTCCTCTTGAAGTTGTGAATTTACGAGCTAGCAGGGATGTGGCAGTTCTAGACTTCTCCTATAAAAATAACACTATTCCAGTATGACAAACTCTCTCTCTTGTAAATCTTTTAATATAGTATGTATCTGATCTTGCACAAGGAATTTTGGGAATGTGGCACAAATTTTTTTCTTTGTTGCAGGTAAATGTCAAGTTACGGTTGCCTGTTGTCTTCAACAAATTTCTACAACCTATATCTATGTCTGTTGATGACTTTTTCCCTCAATGGAGAGCACTTGCTAGTCCACCATTGAAGTTGCAAGAAGTGGTATGTACCTTCAATATATTTAGGGGATACAGTTTTATAGAAACATTCACTTTTTACAATAAGCAGTCGTCGAGGCTGTGTTGCATGAGTTTAAATTATGGAAATATATTGTTTGGAATACTTTGGAACATATTTATCCAAATACATAGATGTACCAAATGCTGCTAAAAATTTCTTGTCTTAATGACATTGCCGTTATACTCTCTAGTAGTCCATAATGGCTTGTAAGAATAGTTGGTAGGGTGTTTAGTCGAGCTGCAAAATGTTTCTGGTTATTCTTGTTTTGAGTCCAGTTATCTCACACAAAGTTTTCTAGTGCTGATTTGAAGCTGCACCTGATTTAGCTAGTTTCTCTGGGTGATCTCTAACTTGGAGAAAGGATTCTTTTGAATGCAGGTCAGAGGTGTGAAGCCTCTATCACTCTCTGAAATGGCAAATTTATTCAACAGCCTTCGGATAACTGTTTCTCCAGGACTTGTGAGTATGGTTCTCTGTATGTATTTTCACAATATCTTGTCTCTGATTGGTAGATTGACTGCATATATGAAAAAATAATCTCTTGCAGGATCCCAATCCTAACAATTTAGTTGCAAGTGCCACATTTTATTCTGAGGCTACAAGAGCCACACTTTGCTTGGTACACAACTAACTTCTCAGTACATCTACTTTCATTTTTCATTTTTTTAGTTTGCCCAAGGGATACTGTGCTTATGTCATGTTTTTTGATGCATCAGATTAGAGTTGAAACAGACCCATCTGATAGAACGCAGTTGCGGATGACCGTTGCATCATCTGACCCCATCACAACATTTGAGTAAGCTATCTGTCTATGGATATTCCATGAGATATCTTTTTTCCAAGCTCGATCTGTGCAAGAATCTTAAAATGCACTTACCTGGTATTTTATTTTACATTCAATTGTAGGTTTAAGGAATTTATCAAGGAGCAGCTTGTCAACATTCCTACAGCTCCTGCAACTCGTGTAGCTCCAGCTGCATCACCACCTCCACCTGCTGCAGTACATGCATCCCCAGGGATGACAGATCCTGCAGATGTTCTTGCTGGTTTAATTTAGAATGCGTTTCATCTCAATGGGTATGGGCTATTTGTGATCTCCGAGTATACCAACTATGGATTACAGATCCTGCTGCTGTTCTTGCTGGTTAATTTAGATTGCATTTCATCTCAATGGATATGAGCTATTTGTTCTCTCCGAGTATTCCAAGTATGTATGAGCTCCTTGAGTGGCCTCGTGTCAGTGGTGTGCTGTCTAATTTCAAAGTCTTGCATGTCGAAGGGCTACCTAGGAGAAAATTGGTGCAATGCAAGTGCTCTCGGAGAAGATTAAGAGCATAGTGACATTTTATTCTAACAGAATCAGGAAGGATATTTCGAATCCATTCAGTTCTGCTGGGATGCATTTGGGGTGAATTATCAGAGCTTCTTCCTTCAGTATCACATCCTTGTCTCGAATCAATAGCCATGTGAGTATTTTTTATTTGTAATTCTCAGCACAGGTTCCTTTGGGGACCTTCTGTATTTTGAAGTTTGAGACGTAGGCTGTGCAAGGTAATGAGTGGCCATCATTGTAATAGTTTGCCATTTCCAATTAGTTCAATATTTATTCAATAAAATCAGGACCAAATGAATCATTTGGTAAGAACCTAGTAGTTGATGTTTAACTTTGCAACTAATTTTGTATATCTAAAGTTTTCTATTTTCTTTGTTTGTGTGTCCGTGTGTGTGCTATACATGGAAGAAGGTAATGTGCAACACCTTCTGAGAAAGAATGTTATAACAGAACCAAATGGATTGTTTGGTAAGTAATAACTGGTAAAGTCATTAATCTTTATGGTTTAAGGAAATCCGTCTCTTCTCTCAACATACAAAGTCAGCATTTTTTATAGACCTGTATGAATAGAATGGCTTTAATCTGCACCGGCTATGAAGAAACTTGCCTACCAATTACTTGCATCTAACATCATAAGGGAAAATAAAGGAAACATGTATGCATGTTTAAAATAAAGAAATAATAAAATATAAATGTTCTTTTTATCAGTTTTCAGTATTCAGATAAGCAAAATAGTGAACCTAGCACAGATGTGGAAGGTACAGGCCGAAAGCCTTCTCTTGATAACGTAAAATTACTTTTCTGCTTGAGGCACTACTTTTGCATAGAACACCAGTGCCCCCTATATGAAGTTGATGCATGGGATACCAAGTACCGATGGCTTGCAAATCGATAATCATGTGAAATTGTTGAAGTTTTGGCAAAGAAATACGTCTTTAATGTATATAATCCTTTAATTAAAGTATTAAGAAGTGAGGAATTGGTAGATTGTTATTAGAAACTGTTGCTCATGTTTATCTGTTTGTTAATATGCATTGTTTCTTAAGGTAAGAAAATATAAAATTACCACTTTCATTTATATATTACATGAAGCTTAAATCTGTTTTAATTTTTAATCTCCTCAATTATTCCACATACTTGTTCATCTATTTATGCATGTACATTTTGATAATATAGATTCAAATTAGCATGCATATTAGATCCTCATAATGAGCAAAGAACATGAGTGGGGAAAATTACTTGTTGGAGAATAAGCTCTTAACCAAGCTTGTCAATAATTACCCATGTTGAAGTGCTCTGTTCTTCCTATTACCTATAGCATAGAAGGTTATCTCTATATAATAGTTGCAGTAATAGCAATACGCTAAGGGTTGGAGTTGGTTTCTTTTTAAAGAGTCCAATTCTTATTGGTGAAATTTAATCATATTCCAGATATAAATGTGTAAGAGAGCCAATATTTAGGCCAATATGATTCAATAGAATAGCTGGAATTCATCCAAGGGTATCTAGAAATAAATGTCATGAAGAACTGGAAATAAATCTGTCATTAAGAAGTGCCAAAGGACCAGACTGACCTGATTCAAGTCTGAAGAGAATTGAAGAGTTTGGGCGCAATACTAGCTATGCAATAATATATTCACAAAAGAAATAATGAAGAAGCAAGTATGCAAATATGAGAAGAGGATTGCTAGAATTGTAAACAAGCTGGACACTTGTTTGTATTATTATATAGAGTACAAATTTTTAGGGAGAATGATCAAAATTGACTAAGTTTTCAGCAACATAGAATACAGTGAGTGACTGTTTACACATGTTCATTAGACTAAATCTCATCGGAAAGGAAATAAGAATTTTCACCAAAACCAGAGTTACCGGATTCGCCTTAGGGCACCGTGCACCTGCATTCGATTCTCCTCGGAATTCTTGAAATCTCGGATTCATATCGGATTCTTGTTTTTCTCTGTTGTATTTTGGATTGGAACTCTTTTCTAAAATATGATCTGTTTTTGGTATAAGTGGATCTGGATACTAGTGACAGAATCGTGGAAGATTTACCCCCTATCTGCATATTTGAACAACTTTTACCATCATCATCTGCAGGGACAGTCATCATACATTTTACATAATAATTATTTACTAACTTGGTCAAAATTTGAGTGATTTGTTCCCAAGTGCCCTGGTTGAGCACTTTAAAGTTAGATTTACACTAGTTGTGATCATCATGTTTATATCAAACATCAATGTTGTATTTTAGTAGTTTTGTACATTGAGTTGTACTCAGTGCCCTCTCTCTTCTAGAGAGCTGTACCTCTAATTTGAAAGGTTAAAGTTCACATGCAATGTGTCTTTCTATATGTAATGGGTCTCTCTTTTTATCTGGTCATCGCCACTCATGTATTTTAGGTTGGTAGTATGAATTAGAAGTGCTCACATTGCACATTTTCCCACTACCAGTAAGTTTTGTCTCTCCCATTGCAATTAGAGGAATTGATTTTACTACTTGCCATTCTCCATCTTGGCTCATATTATTTGGGTGTTATAGCTTGAATATTTGATGATGCTATGTTATCTGTGTGCAATTCGAGTCATTATATCTTGAGCAAACTTGGTGG
>JZKD02S1656512.1:128019-141275 GCA_000966675.3 Picea glauca
TTCTGATCCACTGGACTCCCTGCCTAGTTAGAGTTTGTATATCCCTGCAGCTTCACATCTCCACCCGAGACATATCTCAATCCATATCCAATCGTACCACGTAGGTACCTCAACACATGTTTTGTTGTCATCCATTGTACATGTATAAGTTCAACCATGTACTGACTCAAGGTGTTCATTGCAAATGATATGTCCGACCTGGTGTTAACCGGATACATCAAGGATCTAATCAGTTGTCTGTACATCGTGGGATCCACCAAATCTGAAGATGAATCACTCAGAAGCTTTAGATTTATCGTCATGGGTGTGGTCATGGACTTGCAATCCATCATCCCGAATCTCTACAGGATTTCAATTGTATATTTTCCTCGGCTAAGGAAATTGTCATCTGATCTCTACCACACCTCCAATCCCAATAAGTAATGCATCAAAGCTAGATCCGTCATCTCGAATTTTTAAGCGAGCTCCCTCTTGCACCCAACTATAAGCTTCTCATCTCCTGTCAGAAACAAGTCATCCACATATAGAACCAAGATCAGTGGGCAACCATTCTCAACCTTGTAGTAAAGGTTGGGATCCACATCACTCTTGGTAAATCCCAAGCTCTTCATATAGCCATCTATCCTAGCATACCATGCCTCGGGTGCATGCTTCAGCCCGTACAAAGCCTTCTTCAGTTTGCACACATGAGACTCCTTCCCATGAATCACAAACCCTTGTGGCTACTCTATGTACACTTCTTCCTCAATTACACCATTCAAGAAATTAGTCTTGACATCCATATGGTGTAATTTCCATCCCATCGCGGAAATAATCGATCTAATGGAAGTGTACTTTGTTATTGCAACAAACGTCTCATCATAGTCTTCTCCCTCCCTTTGGGAGAAACCTCTAGCCACAAATCTCGCTTTGTACTTCTCTATGTTGTCGTCTGCAACATGCTTGATCTTATAGATCCATTTGAAGGTCACTATAGACTTATCTTTTGGTCTAAGAACCACCTCCCACACATCATTCATCATGATGGACTGATACTCCTCCATCATGGCATCCTTCCATTCCTACTTTTCAGTAGCTTCTTCAAAGGTGGAAGGCTTTTGAATCAATGATGTTGCTCATCAATGCCACATCGCTGGAAAACTTATGTGGTCTCTTGCTCTCTTTAAAAGAGCCTTTGGGAGTTGCATGTCCTTCAGCTTCCTGCAAGGTGTTCCGGAGCCAAGCTGGTCTCTTCCCGTTGACTGCAACTTCTCTAGGTGGATCTACAGGTCTCTCTAAATCTACCATCTCATTCTGAATTTTTGGAATGGGTTCCTCTGTTGTAGAGTCTTCCATGAATGTTTCCCTTGGAGCCTCCTGCTCCTCTCGGTCCTCATCCATGTGAGACTCCCTTGATCTTATGAAGGCTTCATCTTCATCAAATGTTACATCCATGATGATCTCAATCTGTCTCTGCCCGAGAATGTATATTTTGTAAGCCTTCAAAGTCTCACTGTATCCAACGAATGTGCCCTTCTTTCCTGAAGGTTCCAGCTTCGTTTTCTTTTCCTTTGGAACATGTATAAACACTGGACAAGCAAAAATCCTCAAGTGACTGACTTCTGGTTTATTTCCAGTGAACACCTCTTCAGGTGTCTTGTTCCCTAATATCTTGTGAGGACTTCTATTCTGGACATACACAATTGTACTGGATGCTTTTACCCATAAGTGCATGGGTAGGCCCTGGTCATGGATCATCGCTTTCGTTGCTTCTACAATGGATCTGTTCTTTTTTTCTGCAACCCCATTTTGCTGGGGGTTGTAAGGAGTTGTTAGCTCCCTCTTAATCCCTGCTTCTCTGCAAAAGTCTTTAAACCCCTTTGAGGTGTACTCATCTCCATTATCATATTTCAAGACTTTAATCTTCCTTTCGAAGAGATTTTCAACTAAATCCTTGAATTCCTGAAACTTGTTGAAGACTTCATCTTTTGCTTTCAAGAAGTAGATCCATGTCTTTCGAGAATAGTCATCTATGAATAAGACATAGTATACAAAGTTGCCTAAGGATGGCACCGTCATCTGTCTGCATACATCGGAGTGTATGATGTCTAATATTTCCTTGGACCTGCTGTCATTGCTTCTAAAGTTTCCCTTGACATTATTGCCAAGTGCGCAACCTTTGCACACACCATCACGTTCTACCTAAATGTCGGGTAGACCTGTAACCATCTTGCTCAATACCGATAGTGCTCTATATTTTATGTGAGCAAGTCTTCGGTGCCATAGCTCACTTGAGCTAACATTGTTGTGTACAAGGGCTTGTTCTTGGTGTCCCTTCAATTTATTTAATCCTCCCTCTCAGACACCAATCACGGTAGCTTTATCAATGCTTGAATTATTGGGCCATAGAAGAACTTGGCCATCAACAAAAGCTACCCTAAATCCTTTATCTTCTAAAGCAGAGATGGAAAGTAGATTCTTCTTCAAGCCTTGTACAAACAAATATCCTTAATTAAAAGAGGGTTACCTAAGTCAAGTTGTAGGGAGGCTTCTCCAACGCCTTTGACTACATGCTTGGAATCATCCCCAAGCTCCACTTGAAGGGATGAGCTCTTTTTTGTCAGATTTGAAAAAGAATTTCTAGATTCGGTCATGTGCTTGAAAGCACTGCTATCTATGAGCCAAGTATCACTCCCTTGAGTGATGGTTCCTGTGAGTGTTGAAACAAATACAAATTCTTCACCCTTTGACTTGTGCTCTTCAACATCTGTTGTATGTGCATGGTGCTTCTTCTTCTTTCCCCTTTCATGTTTATGAGGATATTCTGTGGCATAATGTCCCATCTTCTTGCAGGTGTAGCATCTAATATTTGACGCATCCTTCCTGTGACGTGGTATCTTAGAATTCTTTGGGCTGCCTTCTTCCCTTTCCTTTCTCTTCTTCACTTGGGAAACAAGTGCTTGATTTTCATCATCATTAGTCTTTTGTGACTTGGATATCAACATGGATTCCTCTTGGGTGCAATCTGTCCATAGCTTGTTGAACTTGGGCAATTTGCTTCTGCYRCAAATCCCTTGAACAAATGGATCCCAAGAGGAGGGAAATCCATTGAGTGCAGTAGTAACGAGTTCAAYGTCTTCTACTRGGTCTCCAATGGCTACTAACTGGTCCTTGATCTGCGAGATCCTCATAAAATAGTTGGTCCTTGATTTGCGAGATCCTCATAAAATAGTTAGTTGTTGTTTYTGACTTGTTCATTGTCACATTTATGAGTTGATTCCTTAGAGTAAGCTTTCGACTRGTATTCTTACTTTCATAAAGTCTAGTTAGGGCATCAAACATTTCCTTCGGTGTCTTCAGTTCTAATACATTAGRTATYAGATGATCCTTTATTGAGTCTCTCAAGATCCTTTTGGCCTTGACCTCATTCTTCCTGAACTTTGTTTTAGCGTCTTCTTCCTCTGGTTCTAGAAGCACCTGCTTGACATGGTCCAATAACTCATTCTCCTCTAGAATGAGAAGTACTATGTGCTTCCAGGATCTGAAGTTATCCGCTCCATCCAATTAATCTTCAACTCTCATATTGGTTGACATTTTCATTGGTAGAAACCCCAGCTCTGAAAAACTTAGATTTTCCAGACTTCACCAAACTACAAATTGAGGGTTGCAGGGGATGCGCTAGGGTAGGGCACACTGCTTTGTGTAAAGACACGCCCCAACGCCTTTGGAACTAATGCTCAATAAGCTTGACAACAATATTACGGTGCATCGACAAGGTATTGCTGCAAACATCTTCCTTCTAGTGGCCAAACTGTTTTGAAGGTAACCAACTTTGATACCATGTTATAGTTTCTTTATTTACAGAGCAACAGAGTTACCCGTGTTCTTTTACTTCTTTAACATTAACTTATATATCATGTACTGAGCAATAGCAGCGTAAACAAGAGACAAAAGAACACAAGAGATTTATCCTGGGAAAACTCCAAATGGGAGAAGAACCCAACAACCTTTCTTAGATAGATTCCGTTCACAAAGGCTAGCTCAAGGTACAACCAGAAATACCACCCCAGCTGTAGAAAAAACACAATACCAAGGTAGCGCACTTTTCCAAGAGTAGCACACAAGAGAGAAATACCAAAAAGACTGAACAAGAAGAAACTCTGCCACTGCAGCTGCTGCGTCACCTTCCTCGGACTTGCGCTTTGCTTCTGTGTAGATGAGAGAGTGTGAGTGTATGTGACAAATGAGCAAAGGAACCTCCTATTTATAGTTTTATTTTCCTCCTAATTGGGCCGACTTCTCTTATGGAAATGTGTCTCTTCATTGTTCTTTATTCTTTTGGGCCAACTTCTCTTGTGGAGTATTTCCACATATGTTCAATGGTTCTCTTGCTTCCGAAATATTCTTCTTGTTTAAGAAAGGTCATTTAGGAGGGAAAGTTCCTCCCACAACTACCAAAACATCAACAATTATTAGTATTAGGACATTATTATTGTGGATTTGTGTGATGAATCATTTTGGTTTCCTAGTCTCATGGAGTAGTTGAGAGCATTTCTCCAACTATCTCTATTATTGTGATTTATTGCTAGTGCTTAGGGTTTAGTGAGCATTTATATCCTAGTTTGTTGAGATAGTTCTCTTCATGTAAAGATATATAATCTTATGATTTGTTTAATAAATTTTAGTCAAATATTTTTCTATTCACACGTTGGTGTTGAACTTTACTCAAGTGGGATTAAAACCATATCATTGGTATCAAATCACCTCCGATCCAGCCTTGGATTGGGGTTCATCATGTTGTTGATTGTAGCTTCATAAGTTATTCCCACAAGAGGCCAAGGTGTCAGGCATGTGGGATATTCGTTGGCATCAAATTAGCCTTTCGTTTCAATGAAATTGGCCTCTGAACGAGGCTAGGGCCTCATGGGCAAGTTGATGGGATTTGTGGGATTGTGTCAGGGTGCCACACCCACAAAGAGGAATAAAATGTTCTAATTAATTGTTGAGTTTATAAAGAGTGTCTAAACCCACTCATTAGACTTGTATATAAAGGAGAGAAGTCATTTTGACATTTTCTCATTGTACAAGAATGGAGTTAGCATAAGTTAGTGAACACTTGTGCTAGGAGGCTTGGTGATTTCAACAAAAGGAAATTATGCAATGTTGGCAAATCTAGCCAGAGAGGAAGTCATAGAGAGAATATCATATAGAGGTGTTCGTACAAATATTAAGTACTTGTACACGGGTTGTAGTGGGAACAATCACGTATGTACATGGGTTGTTGTAAGGTGAATCACTTTTACATGGGTTGCAGTAAGGTGAATCACGTACATAGATTTCTAGGAAGGAGCAGGTCTTTACAGGCTGACATTGACAGACCATACAAGTGGCATGCAACCAACATATTTGTGGGTAGAGGGAATTTTCAAGGATTTGTTGAGGTATGGTTTTCTAATTTGTATGGTTATCCTCAGATTTTGGTGAAATTGTTTTGGCTGGGAGGGATGGGTTTCCCGTCAAGATTTTTAAATTTAATAAAGTTACAGAACATAAATTTGTGTCTCATGTGTATTGATGATTCATCTCTGATCTTGTTGTTTGTGCTGCTATATTTTTCAGTCAATATTTTTCAGTGTAAAATTGTTCAGTGATAACAACTAGGGTTTAGTTTTAATTCACTAGGAAGTAATTTTTAGGTCTGAAAATTAGTCACATAGAGTTGCATGTGAAATTTGACACATCATTCTTGGTTTGTTTGATTTAGATCAAAATTGTGAGATCGTGGCTCATGGTCATGGCCTTTTCGTGCATAACATTACATTTTTTGGTTTACAACCTCTAATTATTGGAGTGGCCTCTCATTCCTTGGATTATTGGAAATTGCTCCTCCCCTTCCCTTTATGGCATGAGATCCAACAATCTAAGACAACCAACTTGTGCTTGGATATGTTCTCCCTCATCATTGATTGGCCTCAAATGCACCGATCATGCCATATCCCTTTAGATCGCAGCCTCAAACGCTCAGATCAATACATGTACTCTCAGAGCTTGGCCTCAAACTCTTAGCTCACACCTATACATGCCCTATCTCAGTCTCAAACCCTCATTTTGTGCATGTATGCACCCTAGCTCGGCCTCAAACCCTCATCTTGTTCCTGTACACACCCTAGCTAGGCCTCAAACACCTAGAACATGGTCTGTTCACTCATAGGGTGGCTATAACACTGAATTTGCCCTAGGACGGCTTGAAACACTTAGATCACAACCTCCAGCTTGCCCAATTCCCTTCCTTTACCATTGTCACAGTGCCTTGGCTTGATCCTCTTCAAAGAATTATGGGAAAATCAAGGTATTAAGATCTGTCATATATACCAACATTGCATTCTTGTGGATTTGATTTGAGTATTTCTTTCAAATCATAACTCCACAATTGTGGAGTTGCATACTCCGGTTACAAGCATAGTGATATTTTTTTATATTTTCAAAGGGGCATAACATGTTTCTTTTACCATGTGCATGATGAAATATGTTTACCATTAGTAGTTATTCTCTTTTCAAAGCTCTTTGTTCGTCCTCTTAAAATACATTATTTTTAAAGGAGAGCCAAATCTATTAGTGGGAAGATTATTGTCTTTCTCTCTTTGCAAGTTTCCCTCCACATCCAATACAATGACCACACGAACCATGGAAATAATGATGCTTGCCAAAAGGGTGGTAGAATTGGCGAACAACATTGTCTCATTCACTGTAAAGGTTAACAATATCTTTGTCAGCAGGCCATATTCTCAACGTGTCAAGTGGGATGGGTGTATATCTATGGATCTCGCGATCTGGAAGTCCTTGACAATTGGATTCTTGATATTGATACCTAGTTTGACTACATCTTGACTCCTGATGACAAGAAGGTTCTATTTGGCAAATTAAAGATTACAAGACTTGCCAAATTCTTGGTTGCAGACCGTGTGTCAAATCAAAATCCAATTACCACTTTGATAGGGCTTGTGGAAACCCTTGGTCTCATGTTCTATCCATTCAACTTCAACCTGGATATGAACATCAAGCGACTTCGTTTGCGTTAAGGTTTCATTATGCTCGTACAAGAGTACATTCACCTATTTAATTACCTGCAAATCCTTCTCAACATTTCTGATCTAGGTGAGAATCTCATTCTTAAATTTAAAAGTGCTTGTAGGAACATTTGTATTGAGAGCTAAAGTACACAGAGATCACCACCCTTGATGTTGCATCCAATATCACACAATTGGCCAAAGAAAATATTTCTAATAAGCGTAGAGTTCATAAATACACATATTCTTTCAACAAGCACAAAAAAACATCTGCAAAGTCCACACCTCCTATCGCGACAAGTAATTCTTCTTCTTCTTTTGATGCCAAGAAAAATGGAAAATTCTACAGATATTGTAAGAAAAAAGGACATGACAAACCTGAATGTTTTCAATTAAAGAAGAAATCATTGCTTATATCATCTTAATAACAAGGAGCTAATAATGCTCCTATTGAGATTAATAGTAATGATAAGACTTATGAAGAGTTGAAAGTCCAACTCAATAATGTTCCTTTGATGCACCATCATCCTATTCAAGGAGGACATGACATTTTGTTTGTCCCTCGTACCCACATCACGCATGATTTTTCAGTGGATTGTATACTTGACAATGGCTCGTATACAAATATGATCATGAAATCCACTGTTGACATGTTTCATTTACCAATGCACCTTCTTCCTCATCCATATGCACTTGGATGGAAGGACAATGGGTCATTTGCACAAATCACACACACTTGCATTGTGTTATCTTCTTTTGGACCTCAATTTGTGGATAAGGTTATCTGTGATGTGATTGATATGGATTGTTGTGTTTTTTTTTCTTTGTAAGCCCCGCCAATATGATATGAAATCTTCCTATTATGAATATAAAAATACATATACGTTGTAGAAAGACATTGAAAAGTACCTAATACGAAGCACACCAAATCAACGCATTTGGTACTCACTTGCAAGCAAGCATGTAAAGCAGTTAATCAAGCAACAACATTGTCATTAACGTTCTTAACGCCTCAATATCATGAAAGGAAAGTAAACATTACAATTTCTACACCACATTCAGATCTTAATCAACTTTTGCAAACTTATTCAAATGTGTTCCAGGCATTAGCGCTAGAAGTCAACTCAAGACTGTTATTAAGTCAAGCCTAGCACACCTTGTTTCAAAATGTTCAATAAGGGTTTTTAGAGATGGATAGATCTTGTTTGGTTTRAAAGRGAATAATGATATGMTCTGTTAAGATCATTTACCTAGGTGCAACAAGTCATGTAAACAAAACTAATGATTARTGGCTTAAAGTTTTGGATGATGTGATTGGGAGAAAGGAAAGACAAAACTRATAATTACACTAATAAACAATCTTGTTCCTTMATGTATTTATGCAGYARAAAAATAAACCTTTATCTAGAAATCCATCCCAAATAAGATTTAAGGAGAAGAAACACCAATGTGGAAAAGATTCTTGAAAATCCTTTAAAGCAACCTTTTCAGCACATAAACATTTGGCATACAATCATATAACATTAGCAGAGTGTTTTAGAAGAAATACGGAAGATGGTAAACAAAGAAAGATCACATAAAATAACCATCAAATTTATTAGAAACTGAAGTCTTTACAAGGCAAGATGAGTCAAAACAGTGTTTAGATATAAAATATCAAGCCAAAGCAGGGATTGAACCCCTCTGCAGCTCTCTCTCAGTCCCTCAGACTTAATTCCCCCCTTTTAGATATGATTTTCCATGAGATTTATAGATCTATAATATAGCAACTAGATCCTCAAAGTTTGTCTATGATCTACTCAAAATAGACATAGGTGATACCTCCTAGGGTCGAATTTGCACTTTGTCATATCAACAAAATTACAAAAAATCTGGAAAATCGGTCCCATACCTAAAATCCAGGGTTTGACATTTAAAGCATTAAATACATTCAAATCAAATCAAATCAAATATTTGAGGATATTTAGCAAAAATATCCTACTTGAACATCCATGTGTCTTCCTGACTTGACACCTCCTCATGGCACGTGTGGAATCGAACTAAGGGTTGATTGCCCCATTTCACAACATATGACGAATTTTTGAAAACTAGGGATGAAAAATCACTTCATAGCTCCCAAACCATAATATTTGTGTAAACACTGAGAGAGGATTTTTTTATATTAGCTCGTTATTGATAAAAGTCTCTTTCAGTTTTTCAAAATAACTCTTCATATCTTTGTAATTTGTGCCCAAAGAAGATGACTAAAACAAAAAATTCCATAATTTTGAAATCTAAAACAATGAGCTGTAAAGATTTGTTTGTATCTCCCAAAACATGACACCTATGTAAAAAATGAGAGAGGTTTTTGGATATTAGCTTGTGATTGAGAAAAGCCTCTTTTTTTTTCACAAATTCCTCCCTGTTTGGTCAGAGATTGAGTTTTAACTTGACTACAAAAACAATCATTTCCAGAAAATCCTTTGTTTTCAACTGTCTATTTTCTCCTTTTTCATACAAGGCTGCTGCAAAACTCTTTGTCGATGATAAAAAATGGTGTATGAAGGATACAACATGTTTAAATGCATCCCTAATAATCACAAAACCATCTCCAAAACCCAAAACTATGTCATTTTCTTGAAAAGAGGTTGTTGCGGGAACTTCCTGTAGGGTATGTTTCAAAACTTCAATTTCAAGCTTCAAAACCTCTCATAAGATCTAATAATAGCCAAAACGATATAGAAAGGCGTTATTTTGAGTATATAGGAAAAATATGAATCTTTAAGACCACAATTTGACCATGCAAATATCAGAGCTAACATTGGCTCCATGGGGGATGGCATGCTCCCTGTGAGCTGCCAAATTTTTTTGTAGACCTGTGCCTGATCCATTGGGCTATGGGGTCATTCACCTCCTTCCAAACCTGTGCAACCGTCCACTACCATACCTCCAATTCTGCAACTTATTCAGGTAAGATGAAAGAACTATTGAAAACAAGCATACTAATGAAATACAAATGCTCGAGAAGCGAGCTTATTATCTATGCTACCCTACTCTAACCAACTCTCCAATTTGCTCACGTAAAGTCATGCTTCTAGTGTAGCTAGGTAAGTATCTGATTGGTGAATATAATTTTTGGCAAACAACTCTCCAAGTAAACCCATAAATGAGGCAACAAATGCAACAAAAATTCGATGAGTAGTTGATACTTATAGTTGCAACCTACCGGCTTGGCGAAATCTCCAATACTGAAAAACTTCCAAACAAAAAGACTCCATGTATATGGCTATAGGATCATGAATGATATAACATAAATCTAGTTGAATAAGAGGACTAAGTTTCTCCTTCATAGTTTCTGGTGATACAAAAATCTGCTCCCTGTCATCTGCTTGTTGGTTGTCTTCCTGCAGTGAAAGCACTCGACCAAAATTCAAGAATATATAATCTTGCATGTTATCATAAACAAAAAAGGGCTGCTGATTTGTAGTATGAATGGACAGGTGTTTGGGAGCAGCCACTTATTCTTTTACAAAATGATCATGTGACATTTTAATAGTAGGATTAAAAATATTCCTACTATGATCAACTAAAAAATTTCCACAAGGTGTAATGCCTACCTATTTCATGCCTCAATAATAAATAAATATCTACTTTGTTGTTTGCTACTGAAATATTTTGCAATTTAATTTACTGTTTTCTTTCATGGTTTTTCTTTATACCAGGAGTAAACTGATAAACATCATAATCGCATTAACAATATAATCACAACAACAACATAATGAAACACATACCTCAACATAATAAAATAAAATACCTCTCCCTGCAAGTTGGTTGATTTTGTCCCTGGTTCTCTTGTTCTGGAGCTTGCCCAAACTGCCCAACTGAATATTAACCTCCCAACCAACTAGGAACAACCTCTCTGGCTCCCTATTTCTAGGAATCCTTACGGTTTGCTAGCCCCCAAGCCCAAAATTCCCAGCAACAACAGTGCCCTGTGAGAGTCTCCAAAATGCTCCGTTCTCCCCATTTTCCTCCTCCTCCTTCTTTCATCTCTTGCAGAAATTTCCAATCAAAAAATGAGACTCCCCCTCCAAGTCCCCTCCTCTCTTGCTTACCCTCCTCTATCAAATCCCCCTCATTAATTTCCCAACAACCTTATCCCCCAATTAATTCCCCAACAACCTTATCCCCCCATTAATTACTTCACCCGCCTTTTAATAATAAAATAATAAAAGTCTCATTTAATATATTTTAATAATTAATTAAATTTAAATTAAAAACTATGATAAAAATTAATTAATTTGGGTTGTTACATACACCCACCCTTCAAGAAACTTCGTCCCAAAGTTAGAGTAATTTACAATACAAGGGTAACGACACACGGTTCATACATCCACACCAAATAATCAACATCATCAATTTAAAACACTTATACATACTAGTGTACATGTGCAAGGCATGCATGTGTAGCTAGCACATATATGACTCACACATGCACTAATGACAATATTTTTTTTTTAACAAGAACGGGTAGGTTTTTTATATAATAAAAAACAGTGGCTGAGCCACAAGAATTTTACATCTTAAAAGTCTGAAACTTAACCAGATCTTTCCAAAAACCAAAAAACTAAAAGCCTGTAGAGACAAAATCAGGCTTATACAGTCTTGAGCTAAAATTAACACCAAACAGAAGCTAAGAGCTAGAAACCAGAACCCGAATAACTGTAATTGGCAGCATCAGTCCCTTCTTTCTTCTTGGATGTCGTCAGCTAATCACCTCGGTGCCTATGCTGCCCATCAGATAGCTTACGCACCTCATTCTCCACCTTGTGAATCCTGGCTTGCAGAGTGTCTATTTTCTCAAACAACCTAGTCTCAAGCTCATCCAGACGATTGCCCCTAAGCTCATCCAGCTGCTGGAGAAATTGGCCATGGTGACGAACCCTCCTACGAAGAGAGGTAATCTCGGCTTCCCTTTCTGCCCATGGGTCCGATGAGGAGGCACCTGAGCCTTCAGTGGATGCTATATACCCAGAATAGAGGAACAAAGGACGACGGGAAAGGCCCAATTCACAGCTTCCAGTTCCAAAAGGGCCGCTCGGTCCAATGCACAGAGTTCTGTGCAAATGAATTAACAAATTCCACTTGAGAAGTCTCAATTCCAAGTTCAGAACTCCCCCAAGAAAGCTCAGAACGCTCCAGAGACCATTTGAAGCAATGCACCTAGGGTAAAATACAAAGACTAAGAGCATTATTAAGTTTAAGAGATCCCTTGCTTAGGGAGACAGCTTCATTAGCTGCTTGATCCGCTATTCCATTATGAGTACGAAGAACATGATAAAACCCAATGTCACAAAACTTTGGCAGCAGAGCTAGAATGCATTTCATAATTTGCTTCAGATGACAGGAAGACGAAAGATTACGAGTGATGACCGCTTGAATGATCATTCTAGAATCCCCAACAACCGTTAGATCAGTAATTCCCATTTGCGAGGCTTGGTTCAAACCTTGCCATAACGCAAGAGCCTCCGCCACATTATTGGTTTCCATTCCTAAGCCCCAGGAAAACTTCAGAATCAAATTTCCTCCGGGGTCAAAAAACCCCCCTCCCCCTCCTGCCTCCCCTGGATTTCCTTTTGAAGCACCATCAAAAAACAACAAGTGTCTTCCTACTTATTTTTTCCAGATCAGGAAATCAGTGTCATTCTTCCTAATTTCCCAAGTCTGCAACTTGGGGGCCTGACCTAAAGCAGAGAGTTTACCTAGATTCAAGGGAAGGAACCAAGATTCTTCCAAGGAGTTGAGAGAGGAAAAAATGAATTTAGAAGGCTGAGAACGAAGAAAGTCACCCATCAAAGCTTTAATTTTGACCTCTACCTGAGGGGGACTAGAGAAGACACCACGAAAGATCCTATTATTTCGTTCAAGCCAAAGTTTCCAGCAAATAAATTTTGGAAGAATCAGCCAGGAGAATCCTAAAGAGTCCTTTGAATGTGAAGAAACAGGGGAGGTAAGAGCCCAATTACTGAAAAGAGAGGAGACATCTTCATACTGCAAAGAAGTTGACCAAGGGGAGGTCACAAGGGCCCAGACTTCTTGGGCGAAAGGGCAGGAGATAAATAGATGGGAGGTCGTCTCTTCATCAGCCAAGCAGAGAGGACAACGGGAGGGGCCTTCCCAACCTTTCTGGCGAAGAACTTCGGCTGTAAGAGCACTATTGTGAGCCAATAA
>JZKD02S1656525.1:0-18134 GCA_000966675.3 Picea glauca
CCACTTTCTACCTTTAAGCGGAGGGGGGGGGTTCGGAATCCGGGGCGCATCTCTTCAACGGTCAAGATCGAAGCGCCCAGATCAATGGCATGCGAGGTGATTCCATACCCCCCCCACCTTTCTACCTTTAAGAGGAGGGGGGGGTCCAGAATCGAAGGAGAATCTCTCTGACGACTACAGTTCGAGCGCCCGGATCAACGGCGCACAAGCAACCTGGGTATCCTTTGCCATTCTGTGATTAACCAACGTGGGCCCCTTTCCTATCATGTCATCTTTTCCACCATCTGTTCTCTTCCCAACCGAGTGATGAGGCTCGCGCCCTTTGCCCTTTCCTCATCCTCCGACATCTGTCACTCCCCCCCTTTCCTAGTCTGTAGGATCCTTTTCCCATATCACCGTCCATCGTCTGCAATGTGTCCCGCCTCTTTCCACGTCAGTCTCCCACCGCAAGTGCACCCATTATGTCTGGAACCCTGCTCCTTCCACTTATCATCTTCTGCCACATGTCTTCCCCTACCGCCTCTCTTACACCTCATCACTTTTCACTTTCCCCTCATGGTCATGGCCCCATCACTCCGTTGTTGTGCCTCATCTTTCGCGCTAGCCTCCACGTCTATGCCCCATATTGCTCAGCTAATCTAGGTGGCAGCGCAAAAGGGTCTTCCACGTTGCATTAGTGTCGAGTTGGCCGGGCCACCCTCAATCCCGATGAAGCAGTTATTGAAGTAGTTGGTAGTGGTTAGACATCGCCTCCACCATAATGGGAAAACCCGGCAATGAATTAAAGGCACGTCGATTCACCGCTGGAACTATCATGAGTTTGATTGCGTCTGACATAAGTTGCATGATCATTCAGAAGTTGCAAATGTTGACTGTCAGAATCCATTCAGACCCAAATCTTTCAATACAATGTCTCGATTCTGCTAATGTTGTTGTTTTGAGTATTTGAAGGCGTTTTCGCCATTTTTGTATCTATCGGTGGTAGAGCTAAGCTCTCGACTATAAAGTTTCAAAAACCATTCTAGTTCTCTGGGTGGTGCCTCTGTGTTTGAGATTTCTTGTTTTATGACAAACAATTTCCCTTTTCCATCTATGTTTTCGTCTCATACCAGGGAGTTCATGATCGAATGATTCGCATAGATTGTTGCAGTTATTTTATGATAAAGGATTTGTTGTGACATTATTGTTTTCTCTGGTCTTCTGTTTTTTGAATGTAAAAGGATCTTGCGTTCGAATGCTTTCTTCTCCAGTCTGTTACAAACCTGATGTTTATGATAGACCTTCGCACTCTTCTCATGCAAATCTTCCCCCTACTCGCCCTTATTACAACTCACTATTTGAAGTTTATCAAGACCTCACACGTTCATGGATACCTAGCCTAGTTTCAGAGTTGAGACGAGATTGTTCCGAGTGTGTTTCCATTTGATCACCCATTTTAAACAAATCGTGACATTAAACTGATGGGTGTCAGGCTCTGCTCCTGCAAGCAATCCAGGAGTGACTTCTGACCCTAACAAGTTCTAACTAGGATTCCCATGGAAGGAAGGCTCTACCACATAAAGTGCAACACACTTATCAACAAGAAAGGTTACTGTTACAATTCAGTGGGGTCGATCCTAAGGAAAAATGAACCAGGAAATAGATAATTCAAAAGTGAAAGTAGGGAAAAACCTAACCTATATGCCAATTTTGAGGTCAATACCTATCAAAATGGATCGATACGATGAACAAAATTCAAAGAAAAGGTGTCTCCAAGATCATTCATATAAGGCCAATAACACTCATCCAAAAGTTAATAGATCCAACATAGATAGAAACTTCGGAAAATATGAGGTGCTACTGAAGAAAAACTTAAAAACAACAAACCTGGACTATACATTATGTGTAAGGTACCGCACAGCCTTACACCTCATGCATGGTAGTAGTTTAGGTAGAGCCCACTACTAGTATCTAACCAAGAGTCTCTTCGATAGTCAACCTGGAAAGTCTCACAAAAGGGAAGAAAACACAAACCACGGTGTAATTCTTCCCACGGTATAGAAACTGTAGTCATGGATTCAAGGATAGCCTCATCCGAAGGAAATTCAAAATCCTAGAAATCACATGAACGAGGAGGGTCAACAGTCCCAAAGGGTGAAGAAAACTAGCCATATTCCATATGAAAATGAAGGTTCTGGCCAGGAATGGCAGAGTCTATCAATGAAGAATCACAAGCACAGGGTCTTGATGATCTAGAAACAATGAGATCAGACTCAAAAGGAAACTTGAGATCACCTAGACCAAGAGGGGGAAGAAAGGGATCCCATGCTCCCATTGGATAAACCAATGGATCAATTGTTGAGACCAATTCTCGGGAAGGAAAACATGAGTGAACAAGTTCCTTCTTAGGATAAATTGAACATTGAGTATAAGATGCTACATAATTTATGCGTGGCAGGGTAGAGTCTACACGAACACTAGGAACATATAAAGGGGCATCCTAAACTAACATCGAATTAGGATGGTGATTATCATATTCCAGCTGGTCGATACTGACAATGCTTCCATTGTGAGAGAAATGCATCACCTGAAAGAGCGTAGACACTACAATGTTCATAGCATATACATAATCACGCCCGAGAAGTATATTGAAATCTAACGGGCCTAGCACCAGTATAACATTGACAAGGAAAATATTCCCACCTAACGAGATAGGAAACTGAGGAAGAATCCCCAAATATTTACTAGGATGTTTGTCAAAATCCAACAACTCATGTGAATCAAACACAAGATCGGGAGAACCCAACCTAGCTGAGGAGGATAAAATACTTTTGGAGGCTCCTTCATCCACAATACATCAGTAATTTGTTTTTAAATTAAATTCAACCCTTATTTGAAAGGGTGTAGAAGAATGAATTTGAGGCTCAACAATGTCATTCCAGTCAAAGTCAACCATCCTAGGACTTGGAGGGGGTGTGCTTGAAGTGAGTGGAATACCCCCTTGTTCTGAAAGTAGTGAACAGGAAATGCTAAAAACATAATCTGTAGACACATCACTCCCCATAAAAAGAGTGGGATCATCCAAATATTGCATCGTCATGAACACTTTGGTAGAATCGACACTCTCTAAGAGAAGAGTGGGATCAACCAAAGATTGCATAGGCGTGACCACTTTGGTAGAATCAAAACTCTCCAAGAGAAGAGTGGGATTGACCGAAGATTGCATTGACATAACCACTTCCTCAACTACTGGCTGAATAGACTACGAGACAACATGGTCTGAAGGTGCATCACCCCCCAAATGATGAGTGGGTTCGATCAAATATTGCATCGATGTGACCATTTCATCAACCAAAGGCTGAATAGGATGCGATAAAACATGGTCTGAAGGCACATCACCCCCCCAAAAAAGAGTGGGGTTGGTCAAAGATTGCATCGGAATGACCACTTCATCAACCAAAGTATGAATAGATTGTGAGGAAACCTCAGAAGACTCATAATCATAAGAGCTTGCAGACAGGGACCATAATATTCATGCCTCTGGAAGGCCAGTGAATAAATGAGTAAGGTGATCTCCCTTGCAAATATTACAATGGAACTTAGGATTACATCCAATCCATCTAGTTTTCTAAATAGAATCAATGCTCTCGACATGACTAGAAGTGGTTGGTTTCTTTTTCTCAACATGACTCACAAAGGTTGTTTAAAAATATCCAACATGACTAGCAGAGGTTGGTTGTTGAACCCTAGTATGACTCGTAGGAAATAGGTTTATGCTCGAAAACATGACTTTCATTGGTTGTTTTCACATCTCCAACATGATTTGTAGATGTTGGTGATTGGTCGATAACATGACTCATAGAGGATATAGACCTAACATCAGTATGAATAGAAATGAGTGGAATTTTTCCCCAACATGACTTGCAGAGGTTAGGTCCTTACCCCCAACATGACTAGCAGATGTTGGGTGCAGGTATTCAACATGACTTGCATAGGTTGACGACCTATCTCCAATATGATTCACAGAGGTTGGTGATTTATTCTATTCGTCTTCTTTCTATTTCATTTAGAATTCCGATTACTAGTAGCTATACTATCACTAGAGACGGAAAAAGGAGGACGAGAAGAATTTGTTGACGAAGGAGCATCAACATGTTGCCCATGAAATAAGGTTCTTAACTGAGAAGCGTCAAGAGAATTTAGGACATTTGGAATGGTACCCAACCAAACCGATAGTCCCACATTCAACCCAGGAATGTACAAAGTGGCCATCAAAGGGATACCAATGTTTCCAAAGAAAGAAAAAGAATAAGAATCCCCTTGTGAAGGGGTTCCTTGGTTGGTATCGTCAATAAATTTTTCCATGAAGATGTTATGAACAGGTTATGTTAGCACTAGAAGTCACCTTCAGATTGCATTAAAGGTAAGCCCAATATCCATCAGGTTATATGTCACTATGAATTGGTTTTAAAGAGGTCAAATGGATAATAATCAAGACAATATCGTTTTAACTCAAAAAACTGGACTAGCACGCACATGAAATTGAGGTCTTGATCAACTTCAGTCAGTAAGTTGTAGTAAAGGTGAGTAGAAGGAATACTTTGGTGAGGAAAGTGTAGAGGTATGCTATGGACATCAGGTCTTCAAGCATCCTAAGGAGAAAAAAATTCAAACACAAGATCCTCTTAGATTCAATGTTTCGGGAAACTGAAGAAAACCATAAAAACATTGTAATCAAACATCCATCACAATACAACTTTAACAATCCATGTGAATCCTTCAATCATTGACACTTTAGTATCAGAGGCGAATAAGATGAAGAATTAAGCAGACTAAAAATGGTCACGATACTGCTACAATCAAACCTTCATTACAACATCATAATGACCCTCGATTGGATCCTCCATGCCCGAGTGTCTTAGCACAGTTGTTTATAGAGAAGTGAAAAGAAGATGACTTAGATTGATCAAGAAGTCTCAAATCAAGTTACATAAACAGAGAACCAGTATGATTCATCAAAAGTTTACAATACGGGAGCCTTCCTCAACCATTGACTTTAACAAAATATCAAAAATACATACTTATACTTAGACTGACTAGAACCACCACCAGAGGAGCGATCGAGTCATGCATTCAAGGCTTGACTTTTGCGTCTTCTCTACAGACTGTGCATGCAGTCTTATGTCAGATGCAAGCTCTTTCGTTGGAACCTTCTTTGTCATACTGCACATGCAGTTCTCTGTCAAATGTGATCTTAGATATTCCATTCCTTTCTAGCTTTCCATTTATGTGGTGAAACAAGTTTTCAACCACCTCCATCACTTTCATTAACTACCCACATCAGGATCAAGACGGGCCTTAGTCAACGTGACACATGTATCTTTGTTGGGATTTGTAGGGAACACTGGCAAGTGGAAATGGATGTTGGTGATGATGAGTTGGTGACATGCTTGGCACGAACTCACAAGCTACAACGAGTGAACGGTGGCCATGTGGAAGGACACAGCTAGAGAACAATGAGAAAGACTATGTGAGCGTGAGTACTCTGGGGATGATGTGTAAAGGTGCGAGGGTGATATGGAAAGGGGAGAGGATGTGGTGGCAGAGTGGAGTGATAGGTCAGGGGGTACACAAAAATAGCAGAGGTGACATGGAGTGTGAGTGGAGGACATATATCGGGAGGTGAGAGGGGGAGAAATGATAGCAGGGGAGAGATAGGCATGTGGTTGGGCGAGTGGAGGACATATGTTAGCGGGAGAACGGGCGGTATGGGAAAGCGGTCTGGCAGTTATCTCGAAGGGGGCCAGGTAGGTGGTAAGCGGTAAAGCATGGGGGGGTGACACGATAGTGGGGGGATCGCGCCATAAAACCACCAACTCAGACCCCCCCCATTAAAGGCAGAAAGGTTGGAGGGGTCCGATATCAGATGTTGACCGTATATCTGAGCGCGCCTCACTTAGTTGTAGATCTAAGCACGCCCTTTAGCTGCAACATGCCAAAGAATCAAAACTCCCAAGAAATTTGGATAAAATAATAACTTGGGTCTTGAAATAACCCCTTTCCCTCATTTATTCACCAAGGGATTATTTCCTAAGGAAACAAAACCATTTTATCAAGAAATTGTGCTAACATAGGCTCCATGGGGGATAGAGACCTCCCTGCGAGGCTCTAAGAACTCCAGTAGCTTCAGTGCCTTACCATTGGGTTATGGATTCAGTTAGTAAAAAAAAAAAAAAAATGATATTTACAATAGTATGAAAGCCACTCATGGCTCAAACAAAGAACTTTTTCAGAAAATGCTCGTTTACAGGGCCATCGAAAACTTCAACATCCTCCAAATTCTGCAACCTGTAAGTATTATTTGAAAACACTTCAGAGATTTTAAATGACCCAATCCACAAGGCTTCAAATTTACCATTCTTTCCTTTTTCCTTCTTGGGTGCATCCCATTTGAGTACTAGATATCCCAGCTGGAAATATTCTTTACTTACCTTCCTGTCAAAGGCCTGCTTGATCTTTTGTTGATGGTCATGTGCTTTGCCTAGTAATTGTTCTCTAGTTTGTTGCACTTCTACCAACTATTGTATCCTTATGATCATATAATCAGTTTCCCCTTGGTAGTATTGGAAGAATCTTTCCACTGGAAAGGAAAGATGAGAAGGAAAAATGGCCTCAACTCCATACACAAGTTGAAAAGGAGAGACACCAAGAGACCTCTTTGTTGTCACTCTATCAACCCACAAAGAAAATTTGAGCTTTGAATCCCATGATTTCTTGTTGTACTCTAACAATATTTTGATTTCTTTTATAAGGCTCTTGTTAGAGGACTCTTCCAGTCCATTCCCTTGGGGGTAGTAAGGAGTAGAGTGAATCAATGGAATTTTGAACTTGTGGGAAGCACTCCTTGTGGGAATAGATTTTATCCACTTGGTAAAGTAATTGATCTAGATTTTATGAGAATAATGAAATGACTACAGATTATTAACATGTTCTTAACAAAAAATAACAGAGATATAGTAAAACTAGTTTTCTATTCAATAAGGAAATAAGTTGAAACTACAAAATGCAGTGGAAAACAAGCTTGTTGAAATGGTGGCGGCTTATCTCTGAGAAGAGATGTGATGGATGCACTCATTCACAAGAATATGATTACAATAACGCTTTGAAGACCTCTTTACAATAAACAGGAATTTCAAAAACCCTATACATCCAAAAACCTAACCCTAGGAGATGAAGCGCCAAAAGTCATGTGGGCCCCGTTTGTGTAAGTTAGTACATCAACTCCCTGGGGTCATAACTTTTGCATACGATCTTTGTTTTAGGTGCACAATATCTCGTTGGAAAGTTATCATCGAGGAGATTCATTTAGGGGGCTCAATAAGATCCTTGGGATATCAATGAGAAGCTCGATCCCCAAAAAATATTCATTTAGGCCCTCAAAATGGCCCCGGAAGTTAAAAACTGCTAAAAATAGTAAATTACCAAAACTGCCAAAAACTTGTTTTGAGCCAGTTGGAAAAGGTGGGTGGCCACGAATATCCACATGGATCAATAATGCCTCCGTAGGAAGAAATGGTATCCATTTCATTGATTTCCCCCATCAGATGAGGAAATTTTTGCTGAATTTAGCCCCGTGTGAGTCACTTGCCTTGGTGCAGGAGCTGCCCTGATTTAACGACTCGATAAAGATGGATCCTTTGTGGTCAATTTCCCTTGATATGTGTGTCCAAAATATGATCACTGGATGCCTATTGTATGCATTTGGGGTTGATCTTTGTTGGTTTCAATTGTTCTGCTACTTCTGAGGTGTCCAATAATGGTGGGAAATAAGGGCGAAGGAGATCGACATTGAACACTGGGTGCAGGCCAAGGAAAGGAGGAATGTTGAGCTCAAAATAATTATCTCCCATGGCCTTGTTGATGGTTTATGATCCATAACGGAGTGGGAAAATATTCCAATGGGTTCCTTTACGGCATTCTTTCTGCAAGTGCAACCAAACTTTTCCACCCATCTGAAACTTATGTGGCATCCGATGTTGATCATGGCACTGCTTGTACTTGTCATTGGACTTATGTAGGATATATTGAACCTATTGGAAGATGTGCTAGATCTTCTCAATGAATCAGATGGCTTTGTCAGCTTCAGTTGGAGAAGGAGATGAGTCGGTTGAGGTGACCACAAGGGTAAGTGCAACATCTATGGGACCCAATGGTTGGAATCCCAACCCCACCTGAAAGGGGATGTGCTTGGTTGAGCTATGTAGGGCTCAGTTGTAGCTATGTTGGACATAGGGAAGGATATCATCCCATGTGAAAGGGTTCTTGGAATTATACATGCTAAGGATATGCACAACCATTCGATTTACGACCTTGGTTTGGCCATCTATTTGGGGTTGGAAGGTTGTGGATTTGGTGAGCTTGGTGTCCAATAGTGACCAAAGGCTCAGCTAGAATGTGTTGATAAATCGACTATCCTGATATGAGAAAATGGTTTGTGGGATTCCAAAATGTACCCAGACTCGTTCAAAGAATATCTTGGCAGTGGCCTCTATTGGGATGCTCTTCTTGTAGGCAACTAGAATTGCCATCTTGGAAAAGCGATCAACAACCACAAAAACATAGTCATTTCCCTGCTTGGTGTATGGGAGGCCTGACATTTAGTCCATTGAGATGGATTCCCATGGCCTTTCAGGAGTATAAAGAGGGGTGTACAAGCCCTATTTCTTAGTGATCAGTTTGGCAATAGCACAGGCAGTGCAGGACCTGATATACTTGTTGACCTCCTGTCGAAGTTTCGGCCAGTAGAAATGTTTCTTTAGAATCGCCACTGTCTTTTCAACACCAAAGTGTCCTACCACATGAATGTAGTGGGATTCCCATATAATCTTTGCTCTCTTTCTTGATCGAACACAGATATGTCCTAGATGACACAACAACCCATCCTGAAGATGGAAATTATCGACAACTGTATTTGCACCCAACTTTTGGTAGGTGGTGGCAAAGTCTGGGTCTATCTCATAAAGTTGGGGCCATATAGAGGTCTCATGGCCATAAGAGTCTATCACCATGGTGAGTGTCACGACTAGTGGTTTGTTGAGGCAATCAACGACGTGGTTGGTGCTTCCTGTTTTATACTTGATGTTTAGGTGGAATTGCTGCAAGTATGTGGACCGCTTTTGATGGTGATCATTCTGCAATTTTCCTTGTGTTTGCAAGAACTACAACGGCTTATGATTAGTGTGGATGATTGTCTCCTTCCCAATAATGTAATGTCTCCATTAGTGGCAAGATTTCACAATGGACTGCATTTATTTGTCATAAGTAGGGTACTTACGAACAACATCTGATAGTGTCTCACTATGATAGGCCACAGGGTGGCCTTGTTGACTGAGAATAGATCCCACAACATAGTCTGAATCATCTATCTCGATATCAAAGGGTTGTTGCAAGCCTAGTAGTGAAATTACTGGGGTTGAGCACAAGCGTTGCTTCAAATCATTGAACGCTTGTTGTTGGGACCAACCCCACAAAAATTTCATCTTACCACCACCCCTGGTTATTTGGTTGAGGGCCATGCAAAATGGGAGAATCCCAACATGAACCTATGGTAGAAATTGGCAAGGCCCAATAATCTTTGAAGTTCAGTGAGTGTGGTTGGGGCTGGCCAGTCATGGATGACTTGGATCTTTCTGGATCCACATGTATGCCATGTTGATCAATGATGTAGCCCAAGTAATGGACCATGTCCATGCCGAAGGAGCATTTTTCCAAGTTTTCATATGGCTTGTTCTTCCATAGGGTGTTGAATATGATGCAAGTGTTCGACCCAAGTCTTGTTGTAAATAAGAATGTCATCCAGATACACCACTACAAAAGTATTGGTGAATGGTCATAGGATATCATCCATCATCCTCATCAAAGTGGTTGGAGCATTTTTCAAACCAAAGGGCATAACCAACCATTCAAAAAGGCCTTCATTTGACTTGAAGGCGGTATTCCATACATCTGTCTGTTCTATCAGGACTTGGTGGTAGCTCGACTTCAGATCAATATTACTGAAGTATTTGTCCCTCGTGAGTTGATCAAGGAGGTCATCGATTCGAGGAATCGGGTACCTATTTCTTCCTGTGATTTTATTCAGAGCCCATTAATCAATGCAAATTCGCCAGGTTTAATCTTTCTTCTATACCAGCATGATTGGGCTCCCACAACGTGATGAGATGGAATGTATGTGCCCCTTGTGGATAATTTCTTGGATTTGTCGCTTGATATCCTCATTCTCTAATAGAGATCAGTGATATAATGGCCCATTGGGAAGAGGTGCGTCGAGGGTCATATCAATGGGGTGCTTGACCTACCAGTGTAGAGGTACCCCAAAAGGTGAGGAGAAGATATCCAACTATTCTTCCATGACCTTATCTACTTTCTTTTGTTGTGTGGAGAGGCTGACTGCATAGACCCTCAATGTGGCTGTGATGTTTCGCTCATTCTGAGAGCGAATCATGAAGAAGACAAACTTCCTTGTCTGAGAGATGACCTTTTTTCATTTCTTACCAAAGATCAAGGAAATAGCTCTAGGTGGGACTGGCTTGGGTATCCTGTAGAATTTCTCTTTCAAAGTAATAATAATACTACGAGGCCTAGATTCATATACAACATGGCATTTCCATAATTAAGGTTGGCCAAAAAGAACATCACAAACTTTGAGAGGAGAAACATCACACAATACCTCATATTTGAAGGGCTTGATGTCTTACGTAAGTCGACATTGTTGTCTGACATGGAGATCGCTTCCTTGGCGGAGCCATCCAATGGTGTAGGGTTGTGGGTGTGGCGTTGTCGGCAGGGCTAGTTTCTTGATGACCTTTGTTGATATGAGGTTCTTCTATATACCGCTATCAATGATGAGTGCAGCGGGGTGCCTTTTACCCACATCTATGAATGGAAGAGGTGATCTCCTTCTTCTGGCTCGTCTGGTTCACCAGGATGGAGCTTGGTGGTAAAAATGATGGCACTAGGTTCTGTGTCAATGATCCATCTTTCCCTTTCTACTTCTGACTCAGAGTCAAAACCCACATCTAATTCAGAGGCTTTCACTTTGGCCACCAACGCCTTCTCTGAGTGACAGTTAGCAGTTTTATTCCAAGGGATATTATGGAAGTCGCACCACTTCCCAGTATCTTTCTTTGTCTTTATGGTATCCTTCTTTTCTTACGGCTTGGAATGGTTGTCCTGATATTGTCCATATTTTCTCTGTCCTTTGTTATATGGGTTGGGTCTTCCATTTCCTAGATTTTGTTGTGAGGGGTTCCTAGGCCCAAATTGCCACATATTTTGTTTGATCTTCTGCTAGATTTGGACGACATATCGGTAGGCCGCGCCCAAGGATGATATGTCCAGAAATTCCATTTCTATATGGATGTATCTATACAGAGCACCGCGATACTCGAGCACCATATGTCGCTCTGAATATTTGATACCCATCTTGGTGCACAAGGTATGGAAGATATTTGTGAAATCTGGAATTTCTTGGTCTCTTTCTTACCACAGTGTGGTCCATTTGGTATATGAGTCATCATAAATTCCGATAGCGTAGTTGTTACACATTATTTTCATCATCCCTATGATTTTTAATGATGTAAACCTATATGTTGCCTTCAGAGGGGTCAGTGGCCTGAGTTCCTGAAGAAAGAAGAGATAAGAACTTTTCTTGAGAAAATAAGTTGCATTCTCCTTTGTAAAAACCCTATTAAAAAGGATGTTCATAGGTTGCTATATAGGCAAGGTAAGAGAATGCCTGATTCTCACAGGCTACACCATAGCTGGGTTGCGAGAGGTTCACAGGTTTTTCTATAAGAAGGGTGCGAGAATTATCATACGTGGGAAAAACAAGCATATTTTCGATGCTTCTAGAAGGAGAAACTTCCATCGTGAGGTGGCATCTGAATGGTTTGGATCTTAATCGCTTTCATGATTTAGTGGGATCATCCTAACCTTCTCACCTTATCCTCTTCAGCTTATAAAAGGAGAGGAGCTCTCATGGAGAATGTTGGCTTGGATGAGATTATCTTTTGGAGCTTTTTGGATTAGCTTGGATTGGATTGAGCTTTGGAGATTGTTAGCTTGGCTAGATGAGCCACTTTGTCAAGACAGATTGTGAATATTATCAGATCGATGCTCTCAAAATTCTTGGAGTAAAAGTGTGTGGGGAATGAAGGACAGTTGGAAGGGACCTNCCACATGGCACCCCGTCGTAAGTGGCTATGTTAAAATTTTTATGGATCTAATGGGTCTCGACCCCGTGACCGACTGGAGGAGGAAGAACTTTGAGAAATGGTCCAATGCCAATGTGCCTCTCATGTTTCTTGTCTTATCATGTCACATAAACAATATATATGTTGCATAGTATTTAAGAAATGGTGCAAAGGGGGTTGGGGCTAAGCCCCAGCCCATGGTATATTGTCATAGAAAATGACCGGGGGTGCGACACATGACATAACTATCATCCATAAAACCACCAGTGCGTGCTTTTTGGCACCCTCCACCTTTCAATACGGGGCCAGAACCATGAGCTCAGCGCATGGGAAGGGACATGATCCTATAAAAAATAAGCATATGACCATGAATCCAGGAGCTAGCGCAAGGTTAGGGCCATCGTTTAGCCCTTTGGGCTAGCGCTTGGCCATATTAAGTGAATATGACCATATTTGAGGGGGCGCATGCCTAATTTTGGGGATTTATCCCATATTTATGGTAAAAGTGGGTTTTTTACCTATGTTTATTGGATTTTGAATTGATTTATGCCTGTAATAAGATATTTTTGGACCAAAATTGTTTCTTTTTAGGATATTTTGGCCATTTGAAGGGGGATTTGATCCCAAAAAGAGGCTAGATCTTTAGGGGAAGTTGGGCTTCTCTTTTTGAGCCTAAAAACTATATAAGCCAGGCTTTTTGAAGCTTGAGGGTAACTTTTTGATGAAGGGATTTTGAGGAGCAACTTGTATTTTTGGCCATTTATCATGTTTTGAGAGGCATTTTTGTCATGTTTTTGAGAGGCATTTGATGAGGCATGTATGTATCTGAGCAAGGAGGCATTGTACAGTAGATTTAAAGAATTATTTGTAGCATCAAAGGGCCAATGTAAAGAGAACTTGGACATTTGAAGAGAAATAAACAGGTCCTCCACTTGGAAGCGGGCCCAAAGACGTAGCCAATGATTGGTGAACTTTGTTAACAATTTCTTGTCTCTATTTATATTTCTTGTTTTATATTATTTTCTCTTAGTTTTATGGTTATTAATGGCTGAACTCTTTAATGATTAATGAGCATCAAGTAAAAGTCATAATTGATATTCCACAACAAATAGTAAAGTTTATGTATTTTGCATTCTTATCGATCCGATGCAAAAAGTACAATAAACTTAACTTGCAATTTGTCAGTAAAACCTTACATTTTTTTATCATTCCCAAAAGACTTTTTATCGAAGAACTTGATAAGAGCATGCCAAACGTGGGGAGAACATCAGCCACCATGATATCCATTACCACACTTTTCATGGGCAAATGAAACAAGGTCACAACCAGATATTTGATGACCCCAAGACACTTCACTTTCCTAGAGTCAAAAGAATATAAGTCATGGTAATTATTTGTTATTTATAATCCAAATTCATCCATGATAGTTTTGGGCATGAGATTATGAGATGCCCATGAATCCATCAAACAGTTATGCAACACCTTATCATGTATGTTTAGTGATGTATAGAAGAGAGGGGATGAATCATATCTATATTCTATCAAAGGACCTAAGATGGTTGTTGGCTTTCATCTTGGAGATTTACTGAATCGGTGATATTTGAGGAGGGTTCGGGCTGCAACATTTTAGAGAGGCACCTTTTGAAGTCTTCATTCTTAACCAGCTCTGAAAGGGGTACAAGGATTCTAATTTTTTGAATTTCATGCTCAAAGTTAAAAGAGGAGGGAAGTTTCAAAATATCCTTCACTTCTGGGACAGGGAGTTTGGCCACTAGTTGGGGGTTTTGTGCCTTATTTTCTTTGTTGTTGTCAACTACATCTTTATAAGGCTTCTCTTCTCTGGTAGGCTGATCAGGAATGTCGAGATTTCCTTATTTCTTTTTGGACCTGAGGTTATATTTATTTGGACTGCTATCAACTTTCTCCCCCTTACTTAGTTCATTTAGTTGGTTGTCCATGAGAGACTCCTCATATGCATATTGAGTTAAATGGGGAAATGAGGAGGTGTCTCCAAGACAATGGATTTCAGGATCAACCTTTTCTTCCTCTCCATCCTCATCAGTAACAAGATTATTTTAGAGAGGGGTTTGGATTTTCTGATCATCCCTATCCATGTTTCTCTGATCTCTTTGGATAATTTGAGGGGTGTTATTTGGTCTTCTAAAGTTACCCCTATTTTCAACATTAGGTGGATTTCTATAGCTATGCTTTCCTTCCATTTTCAGCCTTTCCACCTCAACAGAAAGTGAATTTATCATCTTATTTAATTATTCTACTTCAGGGTGGGAAGCTCAGGAATCAGAGGTTGAAACTTCATACCTCCCCTTTCCTCTGTCTCTATCAGCCCTACTCCTAAGTTTTTCAACTGCCAATATATTGGATTCTACTTCTAGGGCCACATCTTGCATATGAGCCAAGGAAGTAGCTCTTCTTTCTCTTAATAGGAGGAAAAAATTAGGATCGAAAGCATTAACATAAGTAATTTTGGCAGAGGTTTCTGTAGGTTTAATCTCAACATGAATCTTATTATACATTTTATTAAACCTCTTTGAAAAGTTAGAAACATATTCCCCTTCTTTATTTTTAAGTGATCCAAACTATGAGATATAGTAAAGGAACTTTTTTTTATCCCCACAATGTCTTAAGAATTCATCATCTAGGGCTTCAATCCCATCTATAGATCTAGGAACCAAGTCCCTAAACCATTTCCTAGACTCCCCATCAAGGATATGAACAAAAATTCTCATCCATACATCTTCATTCACAATGAAATAATTGTCTGCATAACTATACAAGGTTGCAAGGTGCTCTTTTGCAGTTATGTCTCCCTCACCTATGAACTTAGGCAACATATTAAGGTAACCACCATCTGGGAGAGAATTCATAGGTCGAGGTAGGACAAGAGGGGCATATCTAGAATCCACTATGGAATCCATTATGTTCCTGGGAGGATTAGCACCTGCAATTGGGACGTGAACTAGAGGAGAACCAAGGGGGGATGGAGTTTGGACAGGTGAGATTGGGAGTGTGCTTCTAGGAGAAATGGGGAACAATTGAGGATTTGGAGAAGAGGATACAAGGCTTGAGGGAACAGAGGTTTCAACTTCTGTAAATGCAACATCTGTAATAGGGGGAGGAGTGGAAAAACCCAGAGTGGGAAAATATTCCAAGGTCTTGGGTTTAAACCACGGTACAACCTCAGGAGAAACATGAGTGTCAAATCTTTCCCATTTCAAATCGAGACCAGGAGGGGATAAATCAAAAGGAACACTCCTAAAATTTAAACTTATGGAAACTCCAACATATGGTATAACAAGAGAATGAGAAGAATCTACTGGAGTTTTAAAAGAGGGATTAGGAAAATTACCAGGGTCACCTGGTACAGCAGTTGAAGTACCTTCTTGAGAGGTCTTTCCTTTTATGATAATTTTCTTTGGGTTAGTTTCAGGAATTTCTAGAGGCAGTTGTGGATTAGACCTCGTGTGTCTACCTTTCAGAGCCACAACTGAAACAATGGAGTTGTCGGGTGCAAGTTTCAATCTTCAATATATTGAGCTATGATGCACCTTCAGAATCAGTAAGCTTTGTCATTCTATCCCAAGGAAAAGTTTTCAATTTGTTCCCTGACAACAACACCGTGAATGTTATCACTATAAGTCACCTTCATATTGCATTGAAGGTAAGCCCAATACCCATCAGGTTATATGTTACTATAAATTGGTTTTAAAGAGTTCAAATGGATAATACTCAAGACAATATCATTTTAACTCAGAAAACTATACTAGCACGCATAGGCATTTGAGGTCTTGATCAAATTCACTTAGTAAGTTGTAGTAAAGGTGAGTATAAGGAAAACTTTGGTGAGGAATGTGTAGAGGTCTACTATGGACATCAGGTCTTCAAGTAGCCTAAGGAGGAAAAACGTCAAACACAAGATCCTCTTAGATTCAAAGTTTTAGGAAACTGAAGAACACCATAACAACACTGTAATCAAACATCCATCACAATACAGCTATAACAATCCATGTGAATCCTTCAATCATGGACACTTTAGTATCAGAGAAAAATAAGACAAAGAAGAAAGATGACTAAAACTAGTCACGATACCGTTGCAATCAAACCTTCATTACAACAACATAACAACCCTCAGCTAGATCCTCCATGCCCGAGTGTCTTAGCACAAATATTTATAGAGAAGTGAAATGAAGCTAACTTAGATTGATCAAGAAGTCTCAAATCAAGTTACATAACCAGAGAACCAATATGCTTCATCAAAATTTTACTATACGGGATCCTTGCTCAACCATCGAACTTAACAAAATATCAAAAATACATACTTATACTTAGACTGACTACAACCACCAAAGGAGTGATCGATTCATTCATTCAAGGCTTGAATTCTATGTCTTCCATCCAGACTGTGCATGCAATCTTTTGTCAAACGAGAGATCTTTCGTATGAACCTTTTTTGTCAGACTATGCATGCAGTTCTCTGTCAGACGCTAGTTCATATCTTCCAGTCCTTTCTGGATTTCCACTTATGTGGTGAGACGAGGTTTCAACCACCTCCCTAAATTTCATTAACTACCTGCATCGGGATCAGGACGGGCCTGATTCAACTCAAAACCTGTATCTTTGCTAGGCTTTGCAGGGAACACTAGCAGGCGAATGTGGACGATGATGCTTATGAGTTGGTTAAGTGCTTGGAATGAAATCGTAGGCTACAATGAGTGAACGGTGGCCATGTGGAAGGATGTGGTTGGAGAACGGTGACTGGACTATGTGAGCGCGAGTACTCGGGGGATGAGGTGTAAAGGTGCAAGGGCGATGTGGCAACGGGAGAGGATGCAGTGACAGAGAAAAGTGATAGGTCACAAGGTACATGACAATAGTAGAGGTCATATGGAGTGTGAGTGGAGGATAGATGTCGAGAGGTGAGAGGGGGAGAAATGATAGCAGGGGAGGGACAAGAGTGTGGTAGGGAGAGTGGAGGACAGATGTCAGCGAGAGCGCGAACGGTATGGGAAAGCGGTTTGGTAGTTATCTCGAAGGGGGGGGTAGGCGGTAAGTGGTAAAGCATGGGGGGGGTTCGAGTTGCTATGGAGGTGACACGATAGTGGGGGACCCGTGCCAAAAAACCACCAACTCAGACCCCCTCCCCCATTAAAGGCAGAAAGGTCAGGGGGTTCTGATATCATATGTCGATCATAGATCTGAGTGTGCCTCACTCAGCCATAGATTTGAGTGTGCCCTTTAGCTGCAACTCACCAAATCATCAAATTGCCCAAGAACTTAGGATAAAATCATAAAGTGGGTCCTGAAATAACCCCTTTCCCTAATTTCTTCATCAAAGGATTATTTCCTAAGGAAACAACACCATTTTATCAAAAACTTGTGCTAGCAGGTTCTTCCTTTGTGGGATTTTTCAAGTCCGTAAAAGTATCACACACTAAATCTAGCGAAACAGTGGTACAAAAAACAACACCTATAAAGAGGTGGCTCCATGTTTCTAAGCAGAAGACCGAAAAGTCCTCATGGCTAGCGGAGTGGGTGGTCTACCACCTTAGGTTAGAAACCCAAAGCAATGACTGACTAACTCACTATGGAAAACTAGGGAGCATAGAGCATAGCACTAAGAAAAAAATCCTAAAATGATACAACCCAAACAAACCACCCTTATGAATGCTTTCGACCCAGGGAGATGAAGTCTTTATCATCCAAAGCAATCACAAAGGCAAAAAACTAGGAAGGATAAGCAGTTACCCAGACCTCTAACCAATGATCCCTTCGGGTGTCGCCCTGAAAATTCAGAGTGTGCCTAAAGTATCACGATACACCCCTCATAGTCACCTATGTGTCAACCAATATAATGGAAACTAGGCCACCAACCTATAATAAAAA
>JZKD02S1656525.1:78505-100746 GCA_000966675.3 Picea glauca
ACATTGAAAAAGGTCTTCTTAGGATTTAAAGATATGCCAAACTTATGACATCTAAGAAGAACCTGCCTGAGGTGATCAAAATGACTACTTTTGTCTTTGGAAAAGACTATGAGATCATCGAAGTAGAAAAAAATCATCTTACCCAACAATCCTTTAAAAGCAATTGCCATGGCACATTGAAAGGTGTTTATGGAATTAATCAATCCAAAAGTAATCTTGTTATATGCATATGTTCCCCAATGGGTAGTGAAGGTGGTTTTGTGACTATCAAAAGGATTGAGGGATATTTGATTGTAACCTGAGAAACTATCTAAAAGGGCATCATTTGAGCCCCAGAGAGTTTTTGGAGGATCTCTTCCATAGGTGGGATGGGGTAGTTTGTTTTTGGGGACACCCTATTCAAATGTAGAAATTTGACACACAAACGAATATCACCATTTTTATTCCTAAAGGGAACCAAATTAGATACCCATTGTGAGTAATCGACATGGTATATGACCCCAGATGCTTCCATCTTGTCTAATTCATACTTAATCATTCATTCTATAATAGGGTTGTTCTTTCTTTTTTTTCTTCCTGTAAGGTTTCGAATCAGGGATTATGGGTATGGCATGGACTATCTCTTGCATATTGAAAACATTGAGATCCTTGTAGGACCAGGAAAAAACATCCTTGGACTCTGTCAAGAGTTCTGTGAAATGAGCGATCTCAGAAGGAGAACATTGTGACCCTATATAAACCAATTTTGGATCTTTCTCAGTTCCCATGTTTATAGGGATGGCTTCTTGCACCTTCCTACCAGATTCACTATCAATACTAGGTGCAAAGGTAGTGGCATCATTGGAATCAAACATGGATTCTAGTATGGACAAACCAAGGGGGATTTTATTTGTCTTCAATTGGATTATGTCCCCTATTTCCTCTTCCAACTCATGGCTAATATGTAAATATTTGAATTCCTCCTTGTTTTGAAGGAACCTACATATTTTTCCATCAATATCAAAACTTGCCAAGAGTCAACGTTATCAAGTAACGTAGGTCTATGTAAAATTTGGACTTTTATATCTTCGATAGACCTTATGAAATCCAAAGTGAAGCACAAACCAACAAAGGCCAAAGTATCAGCTACGTGGTTTTCGGCCCTAGGTACGGATTTAATGATGAAAGATAAGAACTTATCAATAAGGTCCTTATCCCTTCGATGGTATTTCTTGAGGTGAGGGTTATGAACTTCATAGTTATCTTTGATTTGATTCACAACCAACTCAGAATCCCCGCTCACCAACAAATGGTGAATTCCTAAGTCTAAGGCCTTTTGGAGGCCTTGAACTAATGCTTCATATTCAACCATATTATTGGCGTTAGGAAATTATAATCGAAAATACAAAGGGATTTCCTTCCCCTTGGGATCACACAATAGGACCCCAACCCCATATCTGTGCTTGGATTTAGCACCGTCAAAATCCATGCTCCACACCATTTCTTCCAACTCAGAAGGAGGGACATGTCCATCTTCCTCAAATAACATAGTATACGTACCCATCCATGTGTCTTGAAAAGACACATGTTTTGTGTTGTAGGAAGAAGGTACAACCTGCTCTCGGTGTTTTGGTTCCCTCCTAATGAAAGTTGAAGTTCGTTCCTTCCATGAAATAACAACCCTTTTTTACTTTGGTTGACCACTCCCTCCCTAAAAGCATGCTATATTCTTCAGGTATGTCTACTACGATCACGTTTATGAGCATGCTCACATCCAGAGCTTGGTTGAAAGTAATGGATAAGTCCTTGATGTAACCAATGGTTTCTACAATCCTTGAATCCAAATCTAGAAAATAGTTACATGGGCCAGTGCATTCAAGACCAAATCTCCTCATGAATCAAAGGGGCATGACAATGTTCCTCGCTCTTTTGTAAGCGACACAATTATGCAGCACAAAATCTGAAATCATAAATGAGACATAGAAAGGAGGAACCCTAGGGTCTAGATCAATAACATCATATGCCTCCTTAGGTTGAGAAGAGGACTCTTTGGAAAGAGGAACTCTTTGTTCTATTCGTGGAGTCGGAGGTGCTTGTAGAACACATGAAACATTTTCAAACTGAGTAGGTGTTTTAAGAGAATCTAATAACATCATGTGGGAGAGGACCTTCTCTAGATCTTCAACGATGTTGTAATGCACTTGTGTTGGGAAGAAGGGTGGTGGATTATTAGGAAAATTTACCTCATTTGGAGTCCACGAAACCACGTTCCTTGGAGGGGAAGGTAATCTACCATTCACGAGAAATTTTCTTTTTTCATTGTCCTTGAGATCAATTTTGGTCCCTTCCACCCCTTGCGGAGTGGTTTTATGGGCTTGAATCCTAGTTTCTACAAAAAATATTCTGAAGGTAAGAGGATCATCATTGCAGGGAACCAAATCTTCCATGTTAGCTTGGTCATTTTAGGAAGTGGAGGAGAGTTTGTTTTTCACTGGAGTTAAAGGGGATTTTCCAGTTTTAGACAATTCCAAATGATTTATATACGAGTAACAATACTTGGAATCATGCAAGTCTTGGAAAAAGTGGCACCAATCCACTTTAGTAGCATTTTTCCTAGGAGGAGGAAAAGGAGTCCTTGGCCTCACAGGAGCAGTAAATTGTAAGTCATTCACCTTTCGATTAAGGGAAAGTATTTGGTTGTTCATGTTCATTAACAAATTGAGTGTTTAAAAACCTTCTCTCTCTTTAATCCTCGATGTTTGGGCAGGCAGGGCTTCATACCGAGGACCCTCATTTCGAGGTACCTCATTCATAGGCCTCCCGTTAAAACAAGGTTGCGCTAAAGGTGATGGAAGCATACCAGATTCCTCCATGTTTCTCTCAATTTCCAAGGCACTAGCCTTGGCCACATCTAAAGTTTGTATTGATTTATATTTCAATATATACTTTACATTTTCATTCATAGAGGTCATGTAATAATGGAACAAATTGTTCATATATGGTTGGTAAGTAGTCAGGATCCTATTCAGGGTTAAGGTAAAGTGTTGATTAAAGTTTCAAATTTTCTCCCCCTCATGGATGGAGATGGTTGTGAAATCTCTTAGTAGAGAAGCCACACCATCCGCTCCCTGGAAATGGTTCTTGAATTATTCGACCATATTTTCCCAATCTGGGATATCATCATTGGGAAGCAAGCGATACCATCTCACTTCTTCACCCTCAAAGGTTCTTACAAAAAGTCTAATAATGACATCATGAATTGTTATGTCTATAAGTGATAATGCATCATAGAAGTTTTGTATATGTTCCTCGGCATTCAATGTACCAGTGCCACTAAAATTAGGAAGCCTATTTGGGGCATCTATAGGCATGTCATGAATAGGCCGAAGCAACCTCAAAGGAGTCCCAGGTTGTCAAGGAATTTCCATCAGAAAAACTATGGGAGGAACAACAACAATTGTTGGAACAATGAGAGGAAAAACTTGAGGGTTAGTAAATGTTGTTGGACTGAATAAAGCTTGATTTAGTAGGGGGATTTGATAAGGAGAAGAGGAAGAGGGTGACTCATCTTGCACAACAAGTGTAACACGTTTCTCTGGTTTCCCAGACATATGCGTCTTGCTACTTGTTTTCTTTTGTGAACTTTGACTTCTTAGGACTCTGGGTGACATTGTTTCCTAAGTCTTAGGATGTTTCTACCCTTCCATCTTGCAAGGGGATCAAGTATGTACTTTAAGTACAAGAGATGTATCACACCAAGAATCCTAATCTTTCGGAAACAATGTTGATTAACCCAACTATAAACAAAGATTGTTTTCGTTCTTCTCAAAGTGGAAGGTAAAGTATCTCAGATTTATAACTTCTCACATGATTTCGAACCATAAAATCAAACACTGATACGGTAAGAGGAAAGGAAAAATCGATGGTATTTATGAATCCTAGATGCAATGGGATTGCAAGGGAATTGAACTATAACAAGTACCAAAGAAAATCCAAAGGATTTCTGAAAGACCTTGCCACAAACTTCTGTCAACATGTGGGAAAAGGACCCCAAATAATTTGGGTCCAATGTTCAGTACAATTTTGGGGTACAAGAAAAACTAAAGAGATTTGCAAGATCCCCAGTATGGTCACGAGAAAAGGGACATGTTATAAGAAAAATATGTATGTTGGGACAGATCCAACCTATCTGGTTGTGAAGCCGGTTACAACCTCTTTGATAGATCAAAATGAAGCAGAGACTACCCACACCTCATATGGTCCTTTGCCTAAGGTGGTAATGAAGGGGAAAATGAGAGGTGAAATACTTACGAGAAATATTTATTAGGACCACCCACCCTGGGTGTTGTCCTCCCTCAGCTTCCTAGATGGCCAAAATGACCTGAGGGGTGAAAATTATGGACAATGGGATGAAAATAAGCTCATTGATTTTTTAGGAAAACAAACTAAATAAAGAGAATAGAGAGTTGTCTTCTCCCTTAAAGCCTTGGAAAATGGCCTAGAATGGGTTCCCGGGGTAAACCAGGGTCCTAGACAATAGACTAGTGGATGCCTTAAGTGGAAAAAGTGAAAAATAAGGGTGAAAAGTGAGCTTAAAAATCTACAGCCAAGTCTTTTCAGATGGTTGTAAATTTTGAAAAACAATTTGTTCAAAGATTTTAAGGCAAGGAAACAAGCCCAGAATAACTTGGTACCCCTCGGGGTGACCCAGGAAGTTTTCCCGAAAAATTGTCAAATTAAAAGGGAGGTTGTAAATCAATATGGACAACCTTTTTACAAGATTGTATAGCTATGTTTGGGAGAGTATTTACAGCTACAGTTTATGTTTTTGGATGAAGGGTGGTATGACAAAAGGTTTGACTTTAAAATGTAATTTTTTGGTGAATTTTCAGTTATTAACACATGCATTGGCCACCACACTATTTTAAAGGTTATCTCGATCAGGCAAACACATCTTGAAAATGTGCCAACCAGTATAAGAAGAGTAATCTTAGTATACCATGGTGGTTAGTTTGAAGAGTGACCCATGTAGTTCAGAGAAGTAGGGATTAGTCATTTCTCGTCACTAGGGATTTCGGGCTCTTAAAACGGCCTGGATGGAAGAAGGATACCTGTGAAAAGGAATAATCCTAGGAGCCCCCTAAAGGGAATTTTAGTTGAGCTTACCCAAGAAGAGTATTATTTCAACCAAGATGATCTATTAAAATCCTTGACCATGTGGTACTAAGGAAAGACCACTCGATTTATACTAACTAGAAAACTTCCGAGGGGTTCCTGATGAAGAGTCCTTGTATTTAAAACTTAGTATTCTATGAAATTGAAATTGATTGAAATAAAGAACCAAGCCATCCATGTGGTGAGGTCACGTCTCTCTTTCACAAGCGTGCCTCTTGGTAAATGAATTGAAATCTATCTAAAACTTTATACAAAAACAAGCAAATAAGTATGTGACATATATGTCACGGCTAAATAATATGTATATGCATATAGATAAATAGTATAGGTTTTGTTTTGAGTGTATATGGGGCAGACCCTTGCTTTGTTTTCAAGTTTTTTGTGGTATTTTGAGTGTTTTTAGCTTGTTGATTTTTGCATGGCCCCTTTAGGGGAAACCACCTGTTGATTAGTGTACGAGGAAATATACGATGAAAAAATGAACTATTTACAAGTAAATAATTATACAATTCAACCCAAAGGAATGGATTGAGGCTCTTTGCGAGCAGCAAGGCCTCCATATGCATCAAATATCCAACCGATTCCTTGTATGGGGATTGGAATTTTACATATTGGAGTTTGAAATAGTGATGGTTATTTACGAAAGTACAAATCAAATTTTATAAACATAAATTTATAAGAAAACTAATCAAACTATCTACACAAGCAAAGAATATCGACATGGGTACATGTGCCAAAACTTTTAGAATTAGTGAAAGTGAACTTAAGGTGAATATGAGAGTGATTGGGTGGATTTACCAATTATATTTGATGTTTTTTCTTTGCTATCCTGTTGGCCCCTTTACCTCAAACAGGTCTTTAGGTGGTCCCAAACCTCTTAGGCGAAGCATAATAGGTGACTGGATTATATCCTTGTAGGAAAACAACGAAATTTTAGTGTTTATATATGAAAAAACTGAAATGAATGAAACAAAAATTTATACATAAAAGATAGATAACAACCAACTAAGATGGCTATCCCGTGGGGAGAAATTGATGAAAATGGTCAATTTTCCTGTTCGAGACAGCAAGGTTAATAGAAGGAAAACATAACAGAAATGTACATGAATGAGATAAGGAAGCAAACAAGTATAAACAACCAACTAAGAAACTTATTTAAGGGTTGTCCTAAGGGTCCCTAGGAGTCTCAACCATTAGCTAAGGCTGAAAACAACTGAATACCTCAGAAAATATGCATTAAAACACATCAAACAAGTTAAACAAAGTTGTTAGAAAATGAAAGAAAGTAATTTAAACCCAAGGAATCAACAACAAATACCTAGCTAACCAATCCCTACTGGAGATAGCTAACACAACAAGTATTTACTTCTACCCCTCAACCCTTAACCAACAAGTGACATGTCCAACAACTAAAATTTAACAAGTATCACACACACAAAGAGATTTGGAAAATTTCAGTAGAGCTTTGTTATTATATTCATTCTATTCTTTTTACAATGTCATCCCTCTTATTTATAAAGAAGAGGTGAAGGCTTAGGGTTAGGTCACAGGACACTTGTCACTTTTGGAAAAGTGACAAGTGGACCAACCCTAAAGTGTTTTTTTTTTCTATTTACCAAAAAGTAAACTTATCCTAAAAAGGGAATCTTATCCAAAAGGGATCAAATCAAATCTGATTTGACCTATTAATTACAATGTATACATGCCAAAAGTAAATTATGCGAGCCTGCCTATTACAAAAAGTCATTTTTCATAAAAATGACAAAATTAGTATGCCACATCATCATTTTCCTTTTGTTTTGTGCCATCCCAAAGAATCTTTGATTAATGCAATGTTCTGCAGCTATAGATGAGGTGAAATAGGACAATTCTCGTCCATCCATGGTTGTCAGATTCACCGGGATGAAGCCCCAAGGTGTGTGGAAATTAAAGAGATGCTTAGGAGGGAAAGGATCCTTTAGGATTTGGTAATTTTATATAAGGAAATTACTACTATTAAGGAACTTTTCAGACCCAATTATACCCCCCCTTTGTTGCCTATAAGTTTCCCTGTGAGATGACCGAAGCATGGCTTCGATTTGGGCTTGTTTCAGCAAAGGGACCTCCTCGGCCTGAACCTTGAGAGGATTTCCCCCTGTACCAAACAACCATAAAAATGATGTTTCTTGTGCCCATGTTTTAGCTATGTTCTCTACCCTTATTCTTCCTTCCATTTGGTGCAAATTTGAATATGGATGAGCAATATATGGCCCATAAAGGTACGCGGGAATGAGTTCGTCAAGAGACTGATTAGGGAAAAAAATGAAATTGGAAAAAACTTATGGGTTGGAAGAAAAAATTAATAGGCTGCTACAGGCCTACATACCAATATCTAAAATGGGTTTTCCTCATCAAGCCCAATTTGGCCTTAGAGGCCCCCAATTAGGCCTCCTTCTGGTGCATGCCTTTTGGGCCAATAATTAGTCCATGTCGCTCTAGGACGTGCCACTGAAATTATGGGATGAATTTGAGGAGTTGAATTCCATGGATTCATTCTCGACTTCACCATGGTCATTTTGACTATTTATGGGAGAAATTCCACCTCTGTATGGAGAAGTTATGTAATTAAGAAGTCCAGTAACCCTTAGGAGGGGGAATTAAAATTTAAATTATATAGTTCAAATATATGATTGAAATTTATTTAAATTATATATATATAGGATAAAATAAAACAAAAAAAATAAAAACTAATAATAAAATTTTAAAATTTTAAAAAGAAATTTTAAATAGCATATAAAAAATTAAAATTAAATTAAAAATCTAAAACCTCCCCCTACGGCGGTGGTTGGAGCGCGTAGTAGTGGAGAGGGAGGGGTTTTCTGGGTAGAGGAGGGGGACTGGGAGGGGTGGGGGAGGAGGGAGTGGGGGGGAGAAGTGGTGGAGGGCGTGTGGATTTGGGGGGAGGGAGAGTATAGGAGGAAGTGGAAGGGTCGTGTGAGGGTTGTGAGGTGGTATGAAGGATTTGGAGGGAGGTGAGGTGGAGGGAAGCGGGGTTTTTCTACACACAAGTGGGGGTGGAAGCGGGGAATGGAGCAGGGGATAGAGAGATCCTCACATGAGGTTTTGGAGTTTGGAGGGGAGGGTTGTGAGGTGGAAGCATGGAGGGAGAAAGTGGTGGTTGGGTGGAATGGAGAGGAGGTACCAGGGGTCGGGGGTTTGGATGGAGGTTTTGTGCGGAGGAAGGGTATGAGGGAGGACTAGTGGGAGGCCATACGCGGAGGAGGTGTGGGAGGGTGGTCTGCGTAGAGGAGAGGAGGAGTGGGGAGGAGAGGAAATGGGATATGCGCAGGGAGAGCAGGAGATGGAAGGGAGAGGATGGGGGATGACATCAGAGGTTGGAGTATGGTAACTGATGGGGGACTGCGTGTGGGAAAGGAGGGGATGGAGGAAGGAGTCGAGTTGCAAGTGGTGGTACCCCGGTGGTGGATAGGTGGTCGACCACCCAAGTTCAAAATATGAAAAAAAAAAAAAATGTTTGGGCCAAAGTGGGTTTTGAACTTTAGGAAAAGGGACGGGAGGTCTTGGATTCAAACCCCCTCCCCTCCCTTTTTATTTTTCAGCAATTTCTGGGCTTTTTTTAGCAGAGGAAAACTAGGGGGATGGGGTTTGTGGTTCCTGAGTTTTCACTTAAGGCTCAAAGCACAATGTCAGGCATTAGGAAATAAGGAAAGTTTTTAATGTTCGCATTTTTTATCTCAGTTATGTGAGAAAAATCCTTAAATTGAATTAATAGTATAACAACTCAGAGGTAGTTATTCATGTATGAGTTAAATTTGAAAATATTGGATGTAATGAGAGAAAAACATAAAGATGTTAGACAAAGCAAGGCATCAAATACAAAAGAATCTTACTTTGTTATAGAAGAAGAAAATGGATAATGTAACCTTTAATGAAGCATAAAATATAGTAATCTAATTACTCACAGGTCTTGTATTTGCTAATATCCAATACAGAGGAAAATTTGTTTGTCACCAGATAACTGAATGAAATATAACCACAGTAGATGTTGTACTAAATTGCGATTAGGCATTCATCAAGGAACTATATGAAAAAGATGTTGGAATATGGAAAGACAGAAGAACACATAACTCAAATAGATGAAATGTGGAATCTTTGGTCTGCACTTGTATTAATTATCAACGAAGAGAGATTTCTCAATTACAATCGGAAAGAAGCATCCTTTTGCTCATTCTTTTGAATATGTATTTATACAGAAGCTCTCAACATCAAACGGTTGGAATTCCTCTATTTTCAGAATAATTAAAATTACAAAATATGGAAACTAAAACGCTTCATTTGCAATCTTCTTGATCTTCTCGTTATCCTGGCATGAATGTTTTCCTTTCCTTTCTTCTAGCTCCATAATAGATAATGTATACATATTGTATTCATTTGTTTCCAGAGGTACTACCTTTTCCCTACTCAATACATTTGATGTACCTGCTCACAAATTCAGGTACCAACCCGGAAGACCCTGTTAAGCTAGTAGCCTAAAAAATGTATAATTTCTTTTCCAGTTTAGGAAATCTTTCTTCTATCTGTCTATCCTTTGAAATAATAGAATGAAGTTGTAGATTAGGCTTCACTAGCCATCTATCTATTTGAGCAATATCAACTTGTTTTATCTCTAATATTTCAGCTTGTGATTCTTCCATATTTTATAATGTCAAGATGATGTTTGGCTATATTAATATGACCCAATGTTCCAGAAGTATCTTCTTTATCGAAGCCTAACAATTTTTTTTAAGTGAACAAAAAACTTCTTCACAGGATTCTTTCAATTCCTTATCCATTTTCCTACCTTCAGCTATGTTTGACTCCCAAGTCTTTAGTATAATATCACCTCTAGTTTGCTCTGAAATAGACAACCCAGATGCCATAGCTCTTCCTTCTTTTGTTGATGATATAACCACTTCTTGGAAGGTAGTTCAGGAAATGATAGCCTCTCTCTCTCTCTCTCTTAAAACAATATTACTTAATGCTTCATCCATCACTTGAGAATGATTTTGGACAATTTTTTCTTTAGAGAGCAGGCTTTGTTGAGCCTTTTCCAGTTTCTTTAGCACCTCCAACGCTTGATCTTGAAAAAATGCTATATCCACCACCATTTTCTTAGTGGAACTGACCTTGTCTTGCAATTGTTTTATCAACCCATCTTGTTGGACAGTCTATCTTTCTCTCACATGCATATTCTTATGCATCTCACCAAGACTGGACTTGAGCATTTGGATTTCTTGTTTATCACTAGCTCTAGCATGTTCCAGTCCTTTATTGAATTCTTCTATGGCATTCTTTTCTGCATTCCTTATTTGATTTTGGAACTTAATTATCATCTAATTTCTCTGCTTCAGTATTTCTTTTAGGTTATCAACTGAGAATAGGTTATTTGTTTCAAAATATCCCAAAGAGTCGGCTACCTTTGTAGAAAAATATTCATCTTCCAAACTCTGTCCATCCAACAATACTCTATGTTTTTTTACCGTTGCACCCTCTTTCTAGTGCATTTATTTCTTCACCACAACTTTCCTTTTCTTACTGAAAAAGAAATTGGAGGAAGGTATCTCTTCAATACAAATGGGCGTGAGATCTGCTATGAGTATTACCTTTGTAATGGGGTTTCCTCTAGTGGACTATAATGGCGTGACACTCTAAATAGGGTTGTCGATTTCTATGGATAATTGTTTTCTGGTTTCATATGTAGTTGATTTATCTGGTGAAGACAGTGACCTATCTTCTCCTTGCTTTGTTAATGTTTATGGTTGATATTTGGCCTAGTCATCAGGTACCTCTATCATCGGGATATCCTTTTTCTGAGTCAAGATCTCAGACTTCTCTGAGTTTTTTGAGACTTCTAGTTTGCTAGACCTTTCGACTTCTGGATTTTGGGTCTCTGATTGTTGTGTAGCAGGAGAGATTGGGTTTTCCCCTTGTAATACTTTTGGAAGACTACTCCTTCGGTGTTTTTTGAAGTTGTAAAAATCAACCATTTTATTCAGTGATAGGGCTCAAAATCGACTCAGAACCTCTTGGTAAGATCTCACCCCTCGGAACACTTCATCCTGAGAGGATTCATCATGTTCATATTTTTTAAGATTGCAACTAGCCATATGTTTACCCACAACCTTCTGTGGATCATGCTTATTAAAGTAAATGTTAACCATTTTTATTTCTTCTAATGCCCCATCTTTCACTTTGGAGTGGCTGAAATCCAATAAGGAAAATACACCAATCTGTAAGGGAAAAGATGACCATACCTTTTTCTGCACAGCTTTGAGTTCTTTGCTAATTCTTCCAAGTATAATTTGTCGTGCGACCTCGTGGCACACCAGTCAGTCTGGTAAAAAATGAGGTAAAGCGTATGGGGGAACTGAATAACCAAACACTCTGATGTAAGATAATTGCTCCTTGATATACCAGTCTACCACTTTATCCAGGTTAGCCACAATTGTATCTAGAATTCAAGGAGGTGGGTGACAAAAAATAACAATGTGCATTAGAACCGCTACCCAATTACATATTTCATAAAAGAAATCTTTCACCTTGTCTTCCCAGATTTTTGAATGCTAAATATGAATTGTTTATGCGCTACCTGGATTCCAGCTCCAGCCCATTAGCGGGAAAGGCATCATGAAACAGATGGCGTCCATAATATAAGCTGACATAAAAAATGAAGATGATTTCCCCTTGGATTTCATTGCCTAGTATTCTGTAATCTCACTGGCCAGACTGTCCAACAATATCTTGGCTTAGTCAAACGAATAACCCTCCACCACTGTGTGTATAATGGGTACCCATGGTAGAAAGAAATGGGTCGTGTTCTCTTTTCCATACAGTTTGCACATCATCATGGCTATATACATGAAATGTGGTTGCAATTATGAGATTGAGTATATGTTGTGAGAATCAGCTCTGAACTTTTCTGGGCGTGAGCACCAGTCCTTGATCAAATCCAAAAGATTTTTCCCATATTGATCACACTCCTTCTTGCTGAAATTCTTTGGAAAATTGGTATTGTCAGTAAAGTTTGATGTTGGAAACAACTTATACATCACCTGTATCTGTTCGGGCTGAAATGACCCAATAACCACCTTATGAGAGTTGAAAATAGTTCTAGTTGGGACATCCACATGATCTAGTGCCCATTTAATCATGTCATTATAGGGTAAAAGACTTTGCCGTGTTGCTACCTTATGCATATCTTCCTGAGCAATGGTCTTGTATTTGATAGATAAGTCTTCATTTTCGTTGTCGCTTGAATCATCAGGGTAGTTTATCAACTCGTATTGTAGGATGTTGAATACGTTCGTCCAGGTTTTAAATGTGCTTATACTTCTGGGTGAGGTATCAGAGATAACCTCTGAACTCTGGCATGAACCCTCACTAGTCGCTTTAGCTTCTTTTCAGGGTGGCATGGTAGTAGTTCTAAAAAAAACAATCCTGCTATTTGCCATAGAAAACACACAGGGTTGATTATCTCGTTAAGAAAGCTCTATGAAAACGAGAATGTAATTCAAAAAATGAAAAATATTCTTTTCCTTAAGTGTATCAATCTGCGTAGACCTTTTCTGACAACGTGTTTAATTCCTTTATTCAAAATATTTGAGCGATAAAGCAAGATCTCATTTGAAATCATTTCCCTAAATCAACTATTAATGTCATTATTGGTCGATATTTCATGATCTTGGAAAGCATAGAGATCATTTGAATTTACCCGCAATTCAATCCAACGTATAATTTACAAAAGATAAGACTATTTAAGGTGTTAATAAATCAAATTTTATCATGTTAATTAATCATGTTTAACCTTAATCCATTTCAGGGTTTGGAGTCCCGGGCGATCTTATTCCATTTCAAGTTATGATCCCTGAATCACAAGATCGCGATTTGATCAATAAATATTAATCGAGTTTAACCTTTTAATTAATCATGATTAATTAAGGGTTTTGCGACTTTGGGTATCAGGATTTCAAGTTGTCATTATAGAAGGGATTCCTGATACGCAAAACTGCGATATGATTTAATTATCATTAATCATTATTAATCATTTAATTAACCTGGTTTAATTTAAGTTGGTTTTCCAATTTCGTATATCGGAACTTTGGTGATCGCTCGAGGCATGGATCCCCGAATCGCGAAGTCGCGATCTGATTAATTTGTATTAATCGTTTTTAATGATTTAATTAACATGGATTAAAACTTATCAAAGTTTCGTGATTTTGCATGTTAGGACATTGAGACTCTTTATATGTTGGAATGTTAGGTCTACAAAACCCCGAAACCCAATATTTTGAAGACTGTTTTCAACGATTTTACCCTTTAACTAGCGGGTGGCTCCATAAATTTCAAGAACTTAGGATCATTGTATCAAATGGAATACCTCATCAATGGTGATATCCAAGTGCGTGTTTCTCTTTATTTAATGAGAATTAAACCTATTTGAGTCTAAAGCTTAAAAAAAAAAATGTTTCAACAGAGGCTCCATCTAGGGATCTCGCCTCCCTATGGGATGAGAAGAACAGTAGACCAAGTGCCTTTATTGGGTAAATGGAGTCATTTTTTTCATTTTAGTGAAACACATTCTGAAAGAGGTCATGCAAAAGGATTTAGGATTTCATTCTTATCTCTGAAAACCTTCAAAACTTAATCATTCATTGATCTCGAGTTTAGGCTTATCAGTATCTTCCTTTTCTTAAACCTGAGTTCAGATTTTCTTAAGATAATCAAAAAAACCTTAATCATTCTACCATGATTTGTTCAATTTTGTCTGCATCAAGGTAAAGTAATTTCAATGTTGTTAATCAGGGAGTCTGGTGTTAGCTTAGGATGTAGATCTAGTCGAAAAAGAACTAGTTACCAGAGCACTTTATAATTCATGTATAACAGCCTTGCAGATATCGTAGACATTGCTTCGCTGCCAGTGAGCCTGTTCAGTACCCTAGTGAAGTTATCTAATTTCCCACATTGAATTTCCTTTCACCACTTCAATTAGTAATTTTTCATTTAAATGTTGAGATGAGGGCAATCATTTAATGAATTTCCTTTCATCATCTCTATTGGACTAGATGGGGGCAATCATTTTATGAATTTACTTTCACCATATGTCTTATATTTTTTAAACATGAAGTGGGGGAAATCAATGTGTATACAATATACCAAGGATGATATTTGTTTATAATTTAACAATATAGGCCTGTTAACTCACTTTGATTACTCTAGACTAATCCTCCTTTGACCTTTAAAACACCTCCTCTTACAGGGAAAGTCTCATGGGGCATTTTTATTTTCTAGGGACTTTTCTTGAGCGAAACAAATCAATTCAAACCTATTAGAAGGGATAATATAGTTAGGATTAGCCTAGACAAAATTTTTTGTTCAGTTGAAATTAGAGAAATTATAAGAAATTTTTACCTATTCTCGTTTTGAAAATTCGTTTATGAGTTTTCAAAGTTAAGGTGAGACCATTTTTCCTCTGTGAAGACCATGGGATGATATCAAGAATCACATGAAAATACAACCTTGAAAATGAGTTGGGGGGGGGAATGAAGGTTTCAGATGTTCTTTTATAAGTATGGTCATTCCTGTGCAAATTTTATACTTGATTCTTGAAACCTTTTTTTTTTGAAGCTCTTCTTATTGCGTACTTTTTATTTCAAGTTTTATTTCCTTTTTTATTTTATCCAGAGGAAACTCTTGATAACTTAAAGTGTGATTTTCCTTCCTCTGTTTATAGATTGGGTGACAATATTTCTACATATGAGACCTCTGTCATAAAAAATAATACTCTTTTGGAAATTTAAATAGGGCAGAAGCTCATACCTTAGATTTATTTTTATATTTTCACCCGAGTAAATTATTTGTTTGTCACCTGTTTCAAGCAAGAGCCAATGTTATGATACATGAAGGTCGGTTTCTAATGTCTCTGATCTCTCAGCTATCGAAAAGTATCCTACATGATAGTAATATGAAAGGTGTCAGGAACTTACACAAATGAAACTTTGTATGTTACTTGTTTTTATATTTTTTGTTTTTATGAAATAAACTAACCTGGTTTTATTTACAGTGAAAGTAAAAACTTACCGAAAAAATGAACAACTGTGAATCAAAACAAAGAAAACAAACCGGTATGTATAGTGAGGGTTTGGAAACCAATTATTGCATAAAATTCTTTAGGTAACGCCCGTTGATAGGAGTTTTGAGGATTTTCCCATCCAGATTTTCTAACAAAAATGAATTCTTCCCTTCAGAAGTTGTAACTTTGAAAGGTCCACACCAGATATGGTCGAATTTGTCGTTCTTTCTTGAATCTTCCTTTCTAGCATCCCACCTTAAAACTAGGTCACCAGGGAGGAATTCTTTATCTTTATCTTTTTTATCAAACAGGGCTTTCATGTTATCCTGATACTTCTAAAGTTTTTCATCTACTTCAGCCCTATTTTTCTGGACTTCAATGAGTTGATTTATTCTTCTAGTGACATGATTTGGATCTTCCTTTTCATCTTGCCAGAGATTCATTACAGGCAGAGCCAAGTTTATGGGTAGCACCACGTCATTCCCATACACCATTTGAAAAGGAGATGTCCCAATCAATTTCTTGGTGCCTATTCAATTCGCCCACCAAGCATATTTCAAATGTACATGTCAGGCCTTCTTATTTTTGTTCATCACTTTCTTAATTATGGTGATCAATATTTTATTTGATGATTCAGCTAATCCATTTCCTTGGGGATAATACGTTGTGGAATGGCCCAGTACAATATTGTACTTTTGGAAAAAACCGACCATCACCATAGATTTAAATGCCTGAGCATTATCTATAACTATCTTCCGAGGGCAATCAAATCTGGATAAAAAAAATTCCTCCAAGAATTTTATCACCACCGAGTCTATAGAAGTTTTGGTCGAAATGGCTTATACCCATTTGGTGAAATAATCTGTAGTGGTTAAGATCCACTTGTGTTGCGCGCTAGAGTGTGAATTGATTTCACCGATAAAATCCATCCCCCATTGTTGAAACGGGGCTTCTATTTTAACTCGGACCAAAGGTAATGTTGGAAGCTTTTGCTTGCCTGAAAATAGTTGGCAGGGATTACAGGCTCTAACTTTGGCATTCACATTAGCGAATAATTTAGGCCAATAATATCCTACTCTTAGTATTTTATAGGTCGTTGCTCTCCATGCGTGATGACCTCCACACACTCCTTTGTTAAATTCATTTATAACTTGCTTTGTTTTGGATTCTACCAAACAGCTCAGTAAAAATACTAGAGGATCCTTCCAATATAAATGGCTATCCATGATACAATATTTTACTACATGCAACTTTAACGTTATAGATTTAGAAGGATTCATATCGCCTGGGAACTGCAAAGTTACAAGGTAATAGACTATATCTTTATACCAAGCTGAAGAAGATAACTTCTCCTCGATTTGAGTTGTGGGTATTTTATCTTCGAATTCGTAGAAGATAACTTCTCCTCGATTTGAGTGTTGGGCATTTGATCATCGAATTCGTCTATGTCCAGAAATCCTTCGCACTCTTGCAGGTTGTTTATTCCAAGCGCTCTGAAATTAGATTTGGCTAGTAACTTAGCTAAACCCTATCCTTTGAAGAGATTTGTTGGTTTCACTTCCAGATCAAATTCTTGAATTTTAGCAAGCCATTGACCCCTCCTTCCATCACTATCAGGTTGAACCAGTATATATTTAACAAAACTAGTGGGTACATATGCAATTATTTTAGAATGTAGTACATAGGTCCTGAAAGCCTTTAGGGCCTTCACCATTGCATAGACCTTATTTGACATATTGTATCTCAGTTCTGCGTCTCTAAGGATTTTACTGAAGAAATCTATTATTTGTTTGAACCCTTCTTCGTTATTCTGAAGGAGTACTGCAGCAATTGTGTGTTCGGATGTGAATGAGAAAATTAAGAATTCTTTCAGATAATCTCGGCTTGCCAACACCGGTGCTTCACCTATGAACTTATTGATGCTTTCAAATGATTCTTTGGCTTCGGTCATCCATTTAACCTTGTTGTACTTCTTAAGAATATCTATAATCAATTTCACAATTTCAGCGAAGTTTGGGATAAATCTTCTTAAAAAATTATTTTTTCCTAAAAATGAATGAATCTCTTTTCTATTTCTAGGAATATTGATAGTATCTATAGATTCAACCCTTTTCGAGTCGATTTTAATTCCATCTCAAGATACTATATGGCCCAAGAGTTTACCTTCCTACATTGCAAAGTGAGATTTCTTGGGGTTTAAAGACAAACCGAATTTGCGACATTTCTCAAATGTCTGTTTGAGGTGTACCATGTGTTCTGCATCAAATTTAGAAAATACAGTTAGATCATCAAGATAAATGATAATGAACTTATGTCTTTCGCCAACAAAGGAGATTTCCATAGCTCATTGGAAAGTGGCACCTGTGTTCATCAAACCAAATGGCATTTTTTCATACATGAATGTACCCCATGGGGTGGTGAATGTGGTTTTTTCTTTATTATCCTCGTGGACTGCAATTTGATTATATCCCAAAAAGGCATCAATCATGGACATTATATTTTTCTCGGCCACTTTTTCCAATACATGATCCATTTTAAGTAATGGATATTTATCTTTGAGGGATGATTTGTTTAAATTTCTAAAATCTACACACAGTCTGATTTCACCGTTCTTCTTTCTTACCAATACTAGATTGGCTACCCATTCGGAGTATCTGAGTGGAACAATGATTTTAGCATCCAGGAGTTTCTTTACCTCCTTTTCTATTATAGGCAATAGTATGGGATTTATCTTTCTAAGCTTCTTCCTGAACAGTTTAACACCCTTCTTTAGAGGAATCTTGTGTTCAATTACGGTGGTATCATAAGTTCTTAATTCATCATAGGACTAGGCAAAAACGTCATTGTATTGTTTGAGCAATTCAGTATATTTGATTTTTACTTCAGGGGGAAGGTATTTAGATATTTTTAATATCTTAGGAGTTTCCTTGGTGCCTATATCATAGTCTTCAACCTCTTTAGGCTAAGGCTATAAAGTAGACTTTAAGGGAATCTTGTCACGATCGAATAATCTCTCCAGAGGAATCAGACCCTTAGGGATCTAGTTATTTTTTAGTGAAAGCATGCGGTGATTTGCGATCTTATCTCGAAACTCCTTATGATATTCACCTTCCTGCATAATCCAAACAGGATCATTCTGATTTTCCTGATTGATATGGGTTTCAACAAATTCGTCCACCATTTCTAAAAATTGTTTGATTTTCTCATCATCTTCGAATACCTGCCAGTATTGTATATTTTTTGTTATTGATGGTCTGTGCCTCATTTATATATGATATTTTAGTTTGAGGACAATAGGAGGTACAAACGTCATAGCGGCTTTGGCCAAAGAATCCACCTGTTGATTTTCAACTCTGGGAATGTGGTGGATATTAAATGATGAGAAACAATTATCAATCAAATCTCAGGAACAATTTATGTAGGATCTTAACCTTGGGTGTTTGTCCTGGTACTTCTGCTTTATCTATTTCACGATCAATTCCACATCACCATAAACAATCAAGTTTTCACTTTTCATCTTCCTGACAGCCTGTAATCCCAAGACCAGGGATTCATATTCACATACATTATTGGTGTAATCGATATCCCACTGTAATCTGTAAGATAAGGGAATAATAAACTCATCCTCGGGTTCCACAAAAAGCACTCCAGCTCCTCCTCCTTCACATGATGAAGAACCATCGAAATACATTTTCTAAACTCCAATATTATTTACATTTTCATTTGTTTTTTCAATTTTTTCTTTTTCTTCATAATTTTCTTCTATACATTCTTCTAAATCATCATCAATCAATAGTATACAATTTCCTAAATCCTAATCTACGACATAAACAGGGTAATTATTCGGATTCAGTGGATCACTTACTATATATGGAAGCCTTGTTTCTCTGTACAGGCGGGTGAACTGTCCGTCAAAGATTGAGATTGTAGTGTATGTCATGTCGAGTTGAAGGGATCCTCCAATATTAGCGCCCCGAGACCTGGATAACAGCATACCATACTTCGGAGGGATATCAACAACAACCAGATCCATCAAAACACATTTTATAGGAATTTGTGCAAGATTGACCACTAAATCTTTAATCATACCCAAAAATTTAACTTTTCTCGAATCAAAAGAATAAATATCTCTATATGGTCTAGTAATTTTGAGAAAAATTCTATCCATAATAGATTTTGGCATCACATTGTGGGAGGCTCCAGAATCCAACATGCAATTATGGAGCAGATGATCATGCACAGTTAATGTAATGTAGAAAGGAGCGAAAAAATCTCTGGCACCTTCAAAACGTGGACCAAACACTATATTCGGTTTATCATCTTATAAATTTATAACGTCATCCTGACTTTCAATATTTGAAAAATTTATCATTTTGACCAAAAAAAAATTGTATGTAGGGTTCTTTGCCAGTTCGACCAGAGGTAAAAGAATCTTGATCTTATTAATCTCATTTTCTAGACTAAAATTTCCTGCGGTTTTATCGGTTTCTCTGGTTTGGATCTTTATCTCCCTTCTTTCTGATTTATTGGTATGTGTTGTTTTAGTTTCATTTGTTTTTTCTTCGGCAGTCTGTGTTTTAGTTGTTTTTGTTTTGACAGTCTACGTTTTGGTGCTAGGAATTTCCGTTGTTCTTATATTAGTAGTTGGTGTTTCTGTTGCTTTTGTCTTGGTAGACTATGTTTCAGTGGGCTTTGTTATAAGGGTTTGTCTTTCAGCAGCTTTGGGAGCTTCCTCGTCCCCTTCCCCTCTCGACAAGATTCTCTTCGATTCGTCAGTTGTCATATTTCTATTTCTAGGCCTCAAAATATACTTCTATTGGAGCTCAGTCATTATATTATCGATGATTTCTTGATAAGAAGATTCTTTTGTGATATTTATGCTATCATCATTATTAGACGGGTATTCTACATTTAAATATCTTTCATAATCTTGTCTCGTCAGATGAGGTTGTTGCCAGTCATCGCCAAGATTATTCATATCTTCCTCTAACTCCTCAAACTCTTTTATGTCATCTCCAATAAAATTTTCATTTTTAATGGGAGTCTGAATATTTTGATCTTCATTTTTAATTGGTCTTTGTTGTATTTGGGAGTTAGGATTCCTCCTGAAATATTTTCTAGCGAATTGATCTGCTTTAGATTGATCTAGTTCCATCTTCGAAATTTTGTTTGATAATTGTTTAATTATTTTTTCCATATCATCCATCTTGTCTTTTGAGGACCTCCCAGATCCAGAGGGCCCTTCTTGTTCTCTAAATCATCTAGTCTCTTTATTTCCCATTTCAATTTTAGTTTTTATCTTTCCCGATGCCATTATATTTGACTCAATCTCTACAACATCATATTTCATTCTATTAAGGTCAACAACTCTCCTTTATCTCAATAATAGAGCAAAATCGGGCTCAAAATCCCTGGCGAAAGTTACTTTTGTTGTAGGTTGGGAAGGTTTAACCTTAGCTAGGATCTTGTTATATAATTTATTAAATATTTGTGTGAATTCAAGAACTGTTTTTGAATTTTTCTTTCTTAAAGCTCCAAACTCAGTTAAATAATAAAGGTGATCTTTTCTTTCTCCCCATTGTCTGAGAAAGGCACTTTCTAACTCGTCATATGATCCTATTGAACCTGTTTACAGTCCTTGGAACTAGGTTCTCACCTATTCTTAAAAGGTTTGAACCAGGAGCCTTGAATAGACATCTTCATGCTCGAGGATGAGGATATCGGAAAATTGATCAAAGAAATTTATATTTTCAGTCGCGGTTAGGTCTACCTGTAATTTCCCCGGCCACCCATGGTCGGGCCATGCCACTACTCAGACACTTTACTTAGCTCTGATACCATATTGTAACATCCCCAAACACCAATAGGTCAAGCCATGTTATGCCATAGAACACTTACGTTCTCTCTGTGGAACATACTGTAAAATACCCATCTTCTTCTCTGAGCTATGCCATGTAAAAATTTCTATTCGCATGTATTTAAAACATACAGACACAACACTCTTGTGGAAGATTTATATATAAAATGTAATAGACAAATACGTTAGGTAAATGCACGGATTCACACTGAAATAGCAGTAAACATATACATGCAGTATATACATGAAATACCCATAAAAATAAACATAGTTATAACCGCACATATGATAACCCATAAAAATATGCACATAAATAACAATGTAGCATGTAAATTTATCACATAGTCAACGCTAATCTTGGTAATAATGTCACCAACTACATGCAGACCTTCCACGAACCTCCCAGCCTTAGACCACACTGTTCATCACTCTCAACAGTGAGTCACCCCTGAGCTAGGACTAAACTCCACTCGGGTAAAAGGGTTCCTAACCAGGCTAATGGCTCATGGAAAATAGGAAAGACTCCATCATAGGTGCCTACTCAAACTAACAGCCTACAGTATCTCATTCCCCACATGCTTGTCCCACCCAAGGAAGTGTGCCCCTTCTCTACTCAATAGTCCCTCGGCTTCCCCACTTCCCTTCCAGGGCTTCATCAACAGGCCGGACAGGAAGTCTCAGGGCCCTGTAGTTGTAGTTTAGCACCTTCAGGAAATCAATTCCTAACAAATCTCTCACTCAGAGAATTTCTCACGGGCCTAACAAACCGCCTCTTCAATATCCCACGGGACTGACAACCCGCTTCTTCAATCCTACTCCCAATCTAACTAGGTACACCAACACAAAAATGGCTATGGATACAGGTTTAGATATAGTGAAATGAATGTCTGAGGATAACTGACTATGTGAGTGAACATGGTCATGGAATCATGGCTGAATGATGGAAGGAATGATGGAAAATATGTTGGTCCGAATGATGGGGGGGTGTGAAAATGAACTAAGTCCCAACAATATGTATGCATGTCCCCAACTTGACACTTTTCATGTTGGGAGCTACTTTGGCCCACTTGTCCCCAACTTTAGGACTTAGGATAAAATAATTATCCATACTTTATGATTTAA
>JZKD02S1656525.1:129670-145865 GCA_000966675.3 Picea glauca
AGCCTATAAAACATATCATATACACAAAGGCTCCATGGCCTCAACATCGCGCGCACTTCAGATGTTGCGCGCAGTATCCTGGAATGTGCACACTTCCTCATTTTACTACGTAGTACATGCATGCACTATGCCATGAAATGTGCATACAAAAATGATATCAAAACAGCTCACCATATTAAGTGCATTTGTATTTACATTTACAATTGGGTTCAACCTTAGGGATATTACACTCCCTCTCCTATGAACTTTGGCATATTTTTCATATAGTTTTCCAGTAAGTCATGGAGGGGAACTGGGAGGACCAAAGGATAATATCTAGCAACTAATTTAGAGAATATCCTAGGAGGTGGGGGTGTCCCTTGACCACCTCCTCCTCCTCCTGCACCATGCCCTCCACCACCTCCGCCACCACCTCCACCGGCAGCTACCATTGGTAATCTAAGGGATGAGACTTGGAGATTGTAAAGGGGGTTTTCAAAGATGTGTAGTGACCTTTCGGCTACTTTGGGTTGACACGAAAGAGGTTCCAGGAACTGACCATCAGGAGACAGAAAAAATGGAAAGTAGGGAAACGAGAGACGATGACTAGGTTCTTCAGATTTGCAGGATATGTAAATGGGAGAACCAGCGGGACTCGAATCAAAGTGTAAGATATATTCTTCAATACTTCGGGAAGTTGGAATTTTTATTTTGGGAACTGATGGAATATCAATCAAAGAAGGTATTGGGATGAGCCATTTACCTTTATTAGCAAAAGGGGTATTTGAATCGTTTTCAGCCTTTATCTTGGATAAAACCGATTTGGGGTTTATGATTTTGGCTTCAATTCTATCAGCCGACATTTCTCCGAAAAGGATTTGGGTGGAAACTTAGCATTAGACTGTTTGGTTTTAGGTTGGTAAACTTTACTGGTGGACGCAATGGTTTTCTTAAGGTATCCCCTTGGTTTTAAAAAATTTCCAGGGTCAGAAACAGGTGTGGTTTGCTTATCATCAGGGTTTTGTCTAGTATTCTTTCGACTGAATGCCAGTTTATTAACTATGGATTCGCCAAGTGAAAAATAAAAATTGAGCCTTATAATGTATTCAATCTTTTTTCACTATCAAAGAGAGAAACTTACCAATGTCATTCTCCCAGGGAAAAATGACTTCGTTTCTTCATCCCCGTCAACGGTGCCAAAAATATGTTGTTCCTGAGTTTGCACTTAAGGCTCAAAGCACAATGTTAGGCATCAGGAAATAAGGAAAGTTTGTAATGTTCTCTTTTTCTATCTCATTTATGTGAGAAAATTCCTTAAATTGAATTAATAGTATAACAACTCAGAGGTCGTTTTTCGTGTCTGAGTTAAATTTGAAAATATTGGATGTAATGAGAGAAAAACATAAAGCTGTTAGACAAAGCAAGGCATCAAATACAAAAGAATATTACTTTGTTACAGAAGAAGAAAATGGATAATGTAACCTTTAATGAAGCATAAAATATAGTAATCTAATTACTCACAGGTCTTGTATTTGCTAATAGCCAATACAGAGGAAAAAATGTTTGTCATCAGATAAATGAATGAAATATAACCACAGTATATGTTGTACTAAATTGTGATTAGGAATTCATCAAGGAACTATATGAAAAAGATGTTGGAATATGGAAAGACAAAAGAACACCTAACTCAAATAGATGAAATGTGGAATCTCTAGTTTGCACTTGTATTAATTCTCAATGAGGAGAGATTTCTCAATTACAACTGGTAAGAAGCAACATTTTTCTCATTCTTTAGAATATGTATTTATACAAAATTTCTCAACCTCAAACAGTTGGAATTCCCCTATTTTCAGAATAATTAAAATTACAAAATATGGAAACTAAAACGCTTCATTTGCAACCCTCTTGATCTTCTCGTTATGCTGGCATGAATGTTTTCCTTTCCTGTCTTCTAGCTCCAAAATAGATAATGTATACAAATTGTATTCATTTTTTACCAGAGGTACTACCTTTTCCCTGCTCAATACATTTGATGCACCTGCTCACAAATTCGGCTACCAACCTGGAAGACATTGTTAAGTTATTAGCCTCAAAAATGTATAATTTTTTTTCCAACTGAGGCAATCTTTCTTCTATCCGTCTATCCTATGAAATAATAGACTGCAGTTGTAGATTAGGCTTTAGTAGCCATCTATATATTTGAGCAATATCAACCTGTTTTATCTATGATATTTCAGCTTGTGCTTCTTCCATATTTGTTTTAATGTCAAGCTGATGTTTGGCTATATTAATCTGACCCAGTGTTCCTGAACTATCTTCTTTATCGAAGCCTAATAATTTTTTGTTAAGTGAACAAAAAACTTCTTCACATGATTCTTTCAATTCCTTAGCCATTTTCCTACCTTCGGCTATGTTTGACTCCCAAGTTTTTATTATAATATCACCTATGGTTTCCTTTTAAATAGACAACCCAGATGCCATAGCTCTTCCTTCTTTTGTTGATGATATAATCGCTTCTTGGAAGGTAGTTCGGGCAACGATAGCCTCTCTCACTCTCTTAATACAATATTACTTAATGCTACATCCATCACCTGAGAATGATTTTGGATGATTTTTACTTTACAAAACAGGCTTTGTTGAGCCTTTTCCAGTTTCTTTAGCACCTCCAACACTTGAGCTTGAAATAGCGCTATATCCACCACCATTTTGTCAGTGGAACTGACCTTGTCTTGCAATTGTCTTATCAACTCATCTTGTTGGACAATATATATTTCACTCACTTGCATCTTATTATGCATCTCATAAAGAATGGACTTGAGCATTTGGATTTCTTGTTTATCACTAGCTCTAGCCTATTCCAATCCTTTATTGACTTCTTCTTTGACATTCTTTTCTTCATTTCTTATTTGATTTTTCAACTGACTTATCATCTAATTTATCTGCTTCAGTATTTCTTTTAGGTTATCAACTTAGAATAGGTTAGTTGTTGCAAAATATCCCAAAGAGCGAGCTACCTCTGTAGCAAAATCTTCATCTTCCAAACTCTATCCATCCAACAATACTCTGTGTTTTTTTACTCTTGCACCCTCTTTCTAGTGCATTTCTTTCTTCACCATAGCTTTCCATTTCTTACTGAAAAATAAATTAGAGGGAGGTATCTCTTCAATAGAAATAGGCGTGAGATATCCTATGAGTATTACCTATGTATTGAGGTTTCCTCTAGTGGACTGTAATGACATGACACCCTGAATAGGGTTGTCGATTTCTGTGGATAACTGTTTTCCAGTTTCATCTATAGTTGATTTATTTGGTGAAGATAGTGGCCTATCTTCTCTTTCCTTTGTTAATGTTTCTGGTTGATCTTTGGTCTGGTCATCAGATACCTCTGTCATCGGGATATCCTTTTTCTGAGTCGAGATCTCATACTTCTCTAAGTTTTCCAGGAATTCTAGTTTGCTAGAGCTTCCGACTTTTGGATTCTGGGTCTCTGTTTGTTGTGTAGCATGAGACATTAGGTTTTCCCCTTGTAATACTTTCAGAAGACTACTCCTTCGGTGTTTTTGGAAGTTGTAAAAATCAACGGTTTTATTCGGTGATATGGCTCGAACTTGGCTCAGAACATCTCCGTAAGATCTCACCCCTCGGAACACTTCATCCTGAGGGGATTCTTCATGTTCATATTTTTTAAGATTGTAACTGGTCATATGGTTACCCACAATCTTTTGCAGATTGTGCTTCTTAAATTCAATGTTAACCAGTTTTATTTCTTCTAATGTCGCAGCTTCCACTTTGGAGTGGCCAAAATCCAATAAAGAAAATACACCAATCTGTAAGGGAAAAGATGGTCATACAATTTTTTGTATGACTTTGAGTTCTTTGCTAATCCTGCCAAGTACAGTTTGTCATGCGACCTCGCGGCACACCAATCAGTCTGGTAAAAATTGAGGTAAACTATATGGGGGAACTAAACAACCAAACACTTTGATGTAAGAGAAGTTATCTAGGTTAGCCACGACTGTATCTGAAATTCTAGGAGGTGGGTGACCAAAAATAACAATGTGCATTGGAACCGCTACCCAATTATAGATTTCATAAAATAAATCTTTCACCTTGTCTTCCCATATTTTTGAATGATAAATATGAATTGGTTATGTGCTACCTAGAGTCCAACTCCATCCCATTAGCGGGAAAGGCATCATGAAATAGATGGAATCCATAATATAAGTTGACATAAAAAAAATGAAGTTGATTTCCCCTTGGCTTTCTTTGCCTGGTATTCTGTAATCTCACTGGCCAGACTATCTAACAATATCTTGGCCCATTTGAAAGAATAACCCTCTGCCACTGTGTGTATAATGGGTACCCATGGTAGAAAGAAATGGGTTGTGTTCCCTTTTCCATACAGTCTACACATCATCATGGCTATATACATGAAATGTGGTTGCAATGATGAGATTGACTATATGTTGTGAGAATTAGCTCTGAAATTTTCTGGGTGTGAGAACCAGTCCTTGATCAATTTCGGAATATTTTTTCCATATTGATCACACTCCTTGCTGAAATTCTATAGAAGAATGGTATTGTAAGTGAAGTTTGATGTTGGAGACAACTTATACATCACTTGTATGTGTTACGGCTGAAATGACCCAACAACCACCTTTTGAGAGTTGAAAATAGTTTTAGTTTGTACACCCACATGATCTAGTGCCCATTTAATCATGTCATTGTAGGGTAAAAGACTCGGCCTTGTTGCTACCTTATGCATCTCTGCTTGAGAAATGGTCTTGTATTTGATAGATAAGTCTTCCTTTTTATTGTCGCTTGAATCATCAGGGAATTTTATCATCTCATACTGTAGAATGTTGAATACGTTCGTCCACGTTTTAACTGTGCTTATACTTCTGGGTGAGGTATCAGAGGTAACCTCTGAATTTTGGCATGAACCCTCACTAGTCGCTTTAGCTTCTTTTCGTGGTGGCATGGTAGCAGTTCTAAAAAACACAATCCTATTATTTGTCACGGAAAACGCACAGGGTTGAGTATCTCATTGAGCAAGATTTGTGAAAATGAGAATGTAATTTGGAAAATGAAATATCTTCTTTGCCTTAAGCGTATCAATCTGCGTAGACCCTTTCTAACAACACGTTTAATTCCTTTATTCAAAAGATTTGAGCGATAAAGCAGGATCTTATTTGAAATCATTTCCCTAAATCAGCTATTAATGTCATTAATGGTCGATATTTCGTGATCTAGGAAAGCATAGAGATCATTTGAATTTACCTGCATTTCAGACCAACGTAAACTTTACAGAAGATAAGACTATTTAAGGTGTTAATAAATCAAATTTTAGCCTATTAATTAATCATGTTTAACCTTAATCAATTTCGGGGTTTGGAGTCCCGGGCGATCTTATTTCATTTCAAGTTATGATCCCCAAATCATGAGATCATGATTTGATCAATAAATATTAATCAAGTTTAATTAAAACACAATCAGTAAACCAACGAAGTATCAAAGCGTCGAAGTAATAAATATTACAAAAAGTAAAAAGTGTTTTAAAGAGTTAATAAAACATTTAATAACTGAGGTTAATCATGATTAAGTATTAATTAATCACTCTAGAGTTTTGGACTTCGGGAGATTTTCCATCCTGTCACATCTAAAGCTTCCAAATGTCGAACCATCAAAGTATTAATGACATTTATGATTGATTAAGGTTAATGATTTCAATGAAGATTGTGAATCACAGGGTAATAAATTTTATTAAGTTTCTAATAAATTATTTTCCAATAGATCTATACGAAGACCGATATCATTTATGAATAAAACACCTCAAATTTCAAAGTTATTTCACCATTTGAAATTAACAATTTTTCATTTAGTGAAGAGCTTACAAGCTTCTCTTGTTACAGGTAGGCTAGTTTTATTTTCTTGAGGATTACAGCGCTAAGAAAAGTTGCAAAGAAGCTTGATGCATTAGGTGATGATTCCAATCCAAATGCAGATGTTTTATCAAACACAACTCCGCGAGTTATAGATGCCATTAAGTCTTGGAAGCAGGTTTTTGATATCTTAGAGCATGAGATTATTAACTATCCAGATGACTCTTTTGAGGAAGATGACGAATCCTTCTCAGCACGACCTATAATATTTCTGCACGACCTAGAATTATACGCTACAATGATATGATAAATTGGGCTTTGGAACATGTCAACATCCAAACCAGAAGCATCATTAGCCACCAGCAGACCATCGTCGGCTCTTTTCGACCGAAGAATCTACAAGTAATGTATAAGCTTTCCCCTACACCTAAATATACTTACAATGCAACTTTTCGTCTATATTTTGAGAGAAAATAATGCACTCAATATGGTATAAAGGGTCATGATATAATCAAGACATGGCGAGGACATACGAAAAAATTTAGAGCCGACACTCATGGTATGTGTTAGCGATCAAGCTTGTCATGTTCTGGTGGATGGTGATTTTGGCCTAGGTTTGTGATTTTTCCTGTCTTTTCCCCCCTTTTGTGGAGACCCGATCATAGAAATGTGAAATTACAATATGATTTAATTATCGTTAATCATTATTAATCGTTTAATTAACCTAGTTTCACAATTTTGTATATCGGGACTTTAGTGATCGCTTGAGGCATGGATCCTCGAATCACGAAGTTGTGATGTGATTAATTTGTATTAATCGTTTTTAATGCTTTAATTAACATGGCTTAAAAATTATCGTAGTTTCATGATTCCCCATGTCAGGACATTGAGACTCTTTATATGTTGGACTGTTAAGTCTGCGAAACCCTGAAACCCGACATTTTGAAGACTGTTTTCAGCGATTTGACCCTTTAAGTAGGGGGCGGCTCCATAACTTTCAAGAACTTAGGATCATTGTATCAAACGGAATACCTCATCAATGGTGATATCCAAGTTCATGTTTGTCTTTATTTAACGAGAATTAAACCTATTTGAGTCTAAAGCTTAAAAAAAAAAAATGTTTCAACAGGGTTCAAAGCTGAGGGCCTACAAATGGCCATGCATAGGCCTATAAATTCAACAAAACTTAGAATTATTAATTCTCTAAAGGGGCTTAGAGGCTTGGGCCTGGTGCCCAAGAGGGGTTTGAATCCCGTCCCCCTTGAATTATTTCACATGAAAATAAACAAATTCACCCTAGCCAACAAACATGAACCAAAAACCAATTTCACATCTGAACCAGCACTAAAACAACCATTCTGATGATAGAAATAACATTTTTCCATGCAAAAATCCACCATAACCAACACAATAGTGAAACCTCTAGGCAATCAAAAGTAGGGCTAAGAAGGCAGAGTGTCCATGGTTACATGGCTCTTTGTCTAAAGGTTGGTGCATGGTTATAGCTTGCTACCTAATGAAGACCTGTACTTCTTGTCTGGAATATCTCCTCTTCCATTGAGGACATGTTGCATAGCTTCATCCCCCCTTGGCAAAAATGCCAAAATGACTTGAGAGAGGGGAAAGGGAGGGTTTTGTATTTTTTATTTTTTCAAAAAAAATAAACTTCCAAATTTTACATGAGGGAGGTTACGTTTCACTCCCTTGATTTCCCCAATTTTCTGATTTTTTATTATTTTTCCTATATTTTTTTTAATATTCCTCAAAAATTATTCCAAGTCAAAGTTGACTTTTGACCATGACTTGGTTGACTTAGCCCAAAAAAGTTTACAGATGAGACGGAGTCAGAAATGGACGCAGGGCACGTCACTAGAAAGGTATCGACGAGCCCGTCGATAATATGTGGTCACCAATCTGAAATAATGTCACCTCACCCCTCAATTTCGTCCTGGAACAATTGTCTCTTAAAACCCCTGACTTGTTGGTGGGCCCACATGACACCCAATCTTGTGAGAGGCACCACATCGCCATACGATATCCAATTCTGGAAAATGAAGTACCGTCAGAAAGGTATCGATGATTAATTTGATGAGGTGGAGATATATTTGTGTGTTGGGGCCATTAATGGTTGTTTTATCTGTCATGAAAACCCACTACGTGAGTTGGTTTTCCCCTTTGCCGGAAATAATTGACAAACTTGTGACATCTCTAACTGGGTCATATGAGGTCAGAATGAGGCAACTAAGGATTGATTGAAAGGTATCTAAATCCATTACAGCATGGCANAAAGTACCAGTTCCACCAGCATTCCTGCTTGAGTGGTTCCTTAAGTCTTTAGTACCACAATTATCCAAAGACATCGCAACTTCTGGGGTTTTCTCCGAAGAAGATGCCATCATGAAGGCTCAACAGTTTGAGCTTATCTATTCTCATTCTGGTCTATTGTACAACATCCTGCCGGATGCACCACGATCGATATTGGATAAAACTAGACAGAGAGTCAGACCACATGCCGATGGTATCGTTGGTTCGGCACAAACCAAGCCCGTTGAGCAATTGACAAAACAATTGCAACAGTTATCTATACAACACTCAGTGGCCAACCAGACTAATGCTTTGGCTACTCCTCCTACCCAAACATCGGAAGTACAATCTGTACAGACGACTAACCTGAAGGCCACCCAACAACTTGAAGGGAAGAAAAAACAATGCAAGAAGGGTAAGGGGGATAAGAAACCCACTGATAATGCTGGCGAGGGCACCACGGAAAAGAGGAAGGAGAGGTATCCATGCAACTTATGTGCAGAAGACCACCCGACCCATCTATGTCCTCAACTTGTGGAGGCCCAGAAGTTTGTCACACAGCAACAACAAGCCGTGTTGACTAATCCCTTTCAGCATGGGAAAAATTTAACTCAAGCCTCTACAAGTGCCGAAGTGGGCAGCCAAGAAACCTGCCCTCCCCCAAATAATTCCTCTTCCGTGAACATATATATGGTTAGGGGTGATTCTTTAATAACGACTAGAGTGCACGACTATAGTAAACCAAGCGCCTCTGAGAAGGGAAAAGAAGTCGAACTCCCATCTCTTCCTCTACAGNTAAGATATAATATTCTTCTCATTTTATTCCAAGCTCTTTCTTTTAATGCTAGCTTGGCCATTGGGTTCACTCGATGCCGTTAGATATACATGTGATAGTGTGTTTTTTTTGTTGTTTTCTCTAGCTTTAATGGATCATGCCTATCCATTTTGGAGTTTTATGGCGTAAACTTATTAATGGGAAAATATCTTTCTCTTGGTTGTAACCATCACCGATAGATTTTTAAAATTGAGATTTTCATATTTTCTCATTGAAAATAAAGACAAGTGCATCTTTCAAATTTATCATATTTTTATACTATCAAATTTGAACCTGATTATTCTTAATTTCAAAGTAAAGGGTATTTATTTATTCAACATTTTTATGATGAAAAGTTGAAAAAAAATTGAGCTTCAATTGATAAGATAAGAGTTACTAGATTAACATTTCAAAAAATATATTATAAATAAAATGTTTCCCTTTCAATTATTTAAAATGTTAAAATTTAAAAATTAACTAAATAAATCAGTTTAAATTTAAATAAATAATAATAATAAGTATATTTTGTAATTTTAAATATAACATTTTGATGGGTTATATATACATTAATAATAATAAAAATTCATAACCATTGAGCCAAGTTTTCTTTGGAGGAATTTCAAAGTGTTAAAAATGACAATATAAAATTTTAGACACAAATATATAATCAAACAATTTTGTGAACACCTCTATAAGAGAGGATGTAATCTATGTATCCATATTATGCATGACCAGTGCATCTTATATCTATATTTTGAACATACCCAATGCTTAACCAAGGGAGTCTTGTTCATTATTAATCTCATTAGAAAAGAATAAATCGTAGTAGATCTTGAGGCCTTTGTGGAAGCATGATAATTCTATCAAAATACTATTAAAGCAATGAGGAGACCCTACTTGCATTATATGTCTCTAGGAACATGCAAATCTAGCATAATTGCATCTATTGCTTATTATCGAGGTTAAGTTATTTATGATTTGGAGCTTTCCAAGATTTTCATAGAAACATAAAACTAAAGAAAATTACTCCTCAAGACCCCCTTAGTATGTTATTTTTATTGAGGATAACAAAAGAATTGGAATTGTGGCAAATTTCAAAGACAACGATAATAAAGCAAATGACATTATGACAAGTGTGGAATTCAAAAACATGAGGTATGCAAACTAAATAAGATATCAATTCTCATATTGATAAGAATCAACAATGCTCATAACACACGATTTCAAGTAGGCATTCACAAAGACAAGATGTCTAAACTTCATTGAGAAGCATTCATTAAGTAACATAAAATATTGCATACACCAATATGATGGTAGGATATTTATCACAGAATATATAAGAGCCAACTAAAATAAAGATGATTTTAATCTTTAGATGCTAAAAAAAAATGTTGTTAAATGAATCAATATTCATTGACCAGTCAAACATTAGATGTGAAGACATTGATGGATTACTAAAAATCTAACCCTTCCTTTGATATTTTATGATATTTATTGTCTTTTTATAAACGACAAGTGATTTCAAAATTTTAAAAACCTTTTTTGATCAATTTTAATGGTTGATCTTCATTATCCTTTTGTCTATGGAGGATCCTTGTGCCATTCTTAATTAATTCTTAATTAAAGGAAAATTAGGCCGTACGTATTTAGCCAACTACGATTCTTCGAGAACCGTTCAAACAAAATAAAATGCATATAAAGTGTACATGTGGTCAGTTTTCTGGTGTATTCAGACTTAATTATGAGTGTTGTCGTTTTCAGAAATATTCTGATAATATAATGGAGGCGACGGATGGATGTATTGTCATTTCTCTGGAATCGAATCGAATCAAGTATTATTTTTCATTGAAATGGAAATGTTTATTAATGTGTAAATTTAGATGCGTAAGAAATTGAATCGAAACAAGTATTATTTTTCATTGAAATGGAAATGTTTATTAATGTGTAAATTTAGATGTGTAAGTTTAAAATATATAAGAATATTGTAATTTTTAATTAATCTTTAAATAAAAATAATTATTTTTTTTAAAAAGAAATAGGTATAATTTTAAAAAATTATATATTTTATTTAAATTTTAAATAAAGAAAATTTAAATATTAATTTATGTATTTTAAAAAAACTTTTTTTAATGTAATTTATAAAAAAAATATCAATCTATATTTTATAAAAAAAATACTAAATTAAATATAATAAAAAAAAATTAACTGCATCATCAAATAATACAAAATATTTTATAATTTATTTTCAATTTATATTTTTTTATATTCATGATTTTAAAGCTAAGAAAAGTAAAAAAGAAAAAAAGAAAGAAAAAAATAACAATTAATATGCCAAAGTACCAAGATGAAATTATGACAAAATGTCAATTTTGGAATAGATTTTTCAGGAGTAAATGATATGATTGTAGCATTGAAGGAAACTATGCCAAGATGTCAATGTGAATAGATTTTTTCACAGTAAAATGAAATTATGACAAGATGTTAATTTTGGAATAGATTTTCTCATTGTAAATGATATGATTGTAGCATTGAAAGAAACTATGACAAGATGTTAATGTCAACAGATTTTCCCACATTAAGTACCAAGATGAAATTACGACAAGATTTCAATTTTGGAATAGATTTCCCCATAATAAATGATATTATTGTAGCATTGAAGGAAACTATTACAAGATGTTAATGTCTTAACAGATTTTCTCATAGTAGATAATATGATCATAACATTTATTTATTTCATTTAAATAAGATTGAAAATTTATTTAAGAATAATATAAATAATTGTAAAGCAGCCAATTCCCTGAAAAAAAATGCAATAAAACTTTGTTACAACCTTGTAATCATGTTACTAATTGTTTTACTATTTTTAATAAAATACATTTGCAAAAAATAAAAAAGATGGTGAAGTAAAGTGGATGGAAAAAGATTCCAAGACGATCTACAATATTTTGATTTATACACTTTGAAGTGTAGGTTAGTTAAATTTCCAAAAGATTCTAGCAGAGTAACATCAAGCAGTGTACTAAAAAATAAAGTAACAATTAGTGCGTCAAGTACTAATATATGAAAGAAACTATGACAAAATGTCAAATTTGTTTGAATAAATTTTCCCACAGTATATGATATGATTATAGCATTGAAGGAAACTATGACAATATGTCAAATTTGTTCGAACAAGTTTTCCCATAGTAGATGATATGATGGTAGCATTGAAATAAACTATGATAAGATTGAACAGATTTTCCCATAATAAATGATATGATAATAAATGATATGATTGTAGTATTTATTTATTTGTTTGAAATAAGATTGAAAATTTGTTTAAAAATTATATAAATAATTGTAAAACAACAAGTTCTTTAAAAAAAAATTGAGATAAAATTGTTACAACCTTGTAATCATGTGATTAATTATTTTGATATTTTTTATAAAATAAGTTTATAAAAAATAAAAATAAAATAAAAAAATGATGAAGTAAAGTGAATAAAAAAAAACCAATACTTTAATTCATAAACTTACACAAATTATTATTTTTGGTTGTTTAGAATTCATTTCTGAATATAAAAATGGATTTAGCATGCTGAAATATTCCAAGAACACTTGAATTATACAAAAATAATCATTTAAATCTACAAATCCAATAATTTTTAACTAGCTTTCACGAAAAATTTTCATAGAAAGTTTACACTATGGCTAAATATAATATAATTGTAACTTATCAATTCCAATGAAAACTTAGACTTATGGTTTATAAAAAAGGACAGGACATCGACGAATGTGAAGTATTAGTGCCCGTAGCTAGATCTCCGAGTCATGGCTTCAAACGGCTGACAAGGCATGACGGTGAAAGAAACGGCTAAATTATTGACGGGCTTAAACTATATTTACATGAAAACCGGTAGTTCTACTTAAAACACTCGCAAATGGAGCTCTGTTTTGTCGAACGCTTAAAAATTTACTGAATTTAGTAACAATTTCCGGTGCTTGAATCCTCATATAAGATTTATGGAAGCTGTTGACATCCTGCAAATTTTGAAGCGTTTAATCTCGATACATCTGCTGGACATTCAACGTATATGTACATCTGCTGGACATTCAAGCTTTGAAGCGTTTAAAACCGCCGCCGGCGTTGGTCCTTCAAGAAGTTTCTCAAATTCAAATTTGTTATCTTTATATATTTTTAAAAGTTTTATTTTTTCTTATATATTTTTAAAAAGTTTTTTCGTTTTTTTATTGGAATTTTGTTACATAAATTTGTTTTTTTTATTGGAATTTTGTTACATAAATTTGTATAAAAATGTAATTTTCTGTTGTTAAATTGCATTTTTTAATATAGAAATGAATTCAGTCTATTAAAAAAACCCAGTTTACATATAATTAATCATTAACATATATAAATTCAACAACAAAAAAAAAAAAACTTACAATAATTATACTATAACCTTTTGAAATTTCTCATTTAACTAAACAGATATTATCAATTTATTTATTTTAACAATTCATAAAATTAAATTATTATATTTTTATTATTAAAATATTAAATTTAATATATGAAATTATATAATATTCTCAAACATTATAATCATTTTTTATTTTTAAAATATCAAATTTAATATATGAAAATTATATAACATTAAAAACATTATAACACAGTTCTAATTAAATTCAAAGTGAAAGGGAATCTAATGCTATATTCCTAACTGGGGCAAATAATATATTAATATAATGTCAAACCGTAAGTGAATTGAATTGAATGCTATATTCCTAGTTGGGGCAGGGACAATTAATATAATATAACTAACTGACTTTTTGAAATTTCTCATTTAACTAAACAGATATTATCAATTTATTTATTTTAACAATTTATAAAATTAAATTATTATATTCTTATTATTAAAATATTAAATTTAATATATAAAATTACATAATATTCTCAAACATTATAACCATTTTTTATTTTTAAAATATTAAATTTAATATATGAAAATTATATAACATTGAAAACATTATAACACAGTTCTAATTAAATTCAAAGTGAAAGGGAATCTAATGCTATATTCTTAACTGGGGCAAATAATATATTAATATAATGTCAAACTGTAAGTGAATTGAATTGAATGCTATATTCCCAATTGGGGCAGGGACAATTAATATAATATAACTAATTGAATGCAAAATAAATGTTATATTTCGAAAATGGGACTAATAATATAAATGTTTTTGATTTTACATTTGTATTAAGGATTAAAGATGGTTATTTTTTTATAATAATAATAATAATAATAATTTATTTTTAAGGACATTAAATTGGTGTATAATATCTTTTTATTTGTGAGACAAGAGATTCTTTAGGACAAGCTATTTAATTGCTAAAGTTTATAGAGACATGCATACCTTATCCCCTTTAAATTTTAAATATATTTCTTTAAACTATTATAATAAGAATATAGTTTAATAAATTCATACTTTATCATTAAATATGATTTCATTTTAAAAGAGTGAAATGAACAATAAAAATTAATCTAATATATGGTTAGTTATATAAAGTGTTAAATTTTATTGGGTGTGTATGTGTGATGATAATGAAGATGGTTAGAACTTTAAGAAAGGAAAGTATGGAATTACTTGGATTGCTTTGCAATTTTATTTATATGTTCCAAAATCTTTAAGAGAAGGGTTCCTAAATTATCATAGTTTTGATGAGATAAAAAGTTAAGAAGATTAGTATTGTAACAAATATTTTGAAATTGTGATCTAATGTGAATGTATGCCACACATTTTAAGAGAAAGTGATTTACATTTTCAACCCTCTTAATGTCACAAATATGACAAATTCTTTCAATCCACATCATTTGGGAATTATCCAACACCCTATTTCACTACGGAGCTCGTGAGAGTTTCTTCTTATTTTAACAATGTTGATTTTCTTCTTTACTCTAGACAAAATAGAGAGATACTTTTGATCTTCTAGATTAGGGTTGACCGCCTCCTTATAGTTATCATAATTTCATTTTATCATCTAATTATTTATTGCACCACAATTTCCTCTTAATTTTAGATGTAATAATATTTTTAATATTATCATTATTCTGCAGAGTGACATCTTTCTTTATTCCCCAAAGGTTTAGCCAAGAATTGACATCCTTATTCCACCCCCACTTGAGCCATGGGTGATTTTGACTAGAGTTTTAGTCAATCTTAGGAAGCATCTTATCTTCCATGTTGGTAATCTTATTCTTGTACATTAGCTACCTAGTCATAGCCATGCTCTCGATGGGGGAAAGAATCGCCTCTATGAGGATAGGATAGGATGTATTTCCTTTAATTTTGAGATTATAAGTTATAATTTTATTTTGAAATAGTTCCATCTTTCTCCGTTATTCTCTATAGATACTGCGGCCCCAAACTTCACAACCATATAAGATAACATTAATAAAAAAAGTCTCAAAGAGGATTTTCTTCTTATCAAAAATCCAAAGGTCAATTAATTTACAATTGTTTTCAAGTCCATAATAATATTTCCAATCTCCATTTATCCTTTTCTCAATGCTATGGCTCCAATTAATCTTTTGATGAAGATCAATCCTGAGATATTTGTATGAAGTCACTTCCTTTAAGTTGTTGTTTTCATACATGAAATTAGTGTAAGTGATATTTTTGGATTTAATTATCATAACCTTCATTTTACCAGTGTTATCATTCATACCCATACATGAGAAAAAGTCCTTGACGGATTTTAGTTTCTTGTCGAGATCATGGGGAGTCATTATCATAAGAACATGTTGACGGGTCTAAATCCGCTCAGCAACAACAAGGGGTATTCCTTGATACACAGTCCCAACTAGACTATGCACAGTTTGGATTAGGAGTCCCATCCAGAATTTGGCCATGCTGCCATTGTCACTGTTTTTTGGGTATTTGGTCGATTACGGTTCGATTTACCCATGATGATGGATGATTGATGGAAATGCAATGAAAAATGTAGATGAAGACTATGTATTGAAAAAAAACTAGCCTATTACTAATCTACTCTAATCTATCCTAGCTAGGAGCATACTAAAGTAATCGACGAGCTATAAAATGAGATTGAAATCAACATAAACTCCCACACAGATAGCTGAAATAGAATAACAGAATCAGAAAAAAGTGCATGAATATATATATATATATATATATATATATAGAGAGAGAGAGAGAGAGAGAGAGAGAGAGAGAGAGA